>JASDQU010010776.1:184649-215272 GCA_032191745.1 Picea mariana | reverse complement strand
ATGATCTTAGGGAAGATCCTCAACTGAAGGAGAGGAATCCTCAACTTATCCCAAATATCTCTCAAGTGGTTGGACCTCTCCAAGGTTATATAAGGAGGCCTTCTCATGGTGAAAGGTACATGGAGAGAGACTAGAGATTGATACCAAACTTATGATTCTGTAAGTGGTATGAACAGAAGAGATTAGAGATGTCACACTTATGATCCCATCAGTGAGATTTCATCAAAGCAATCAATGTAGATTACTTGAGCAAAGGGGTTGAAAAAGGAGAATTGGAAGAAGATGTTGCACCTTCATTCAAAGGATTGTAAGTATCTTTACTTGTTCTCATTAATAATCAATGCTTGGCATGTTTCTTTCAAACTTGTGCTTGTTCCATATGAGTTTTTCTGTGGTAGATGGATCTATATTTGAGCTAATCTTAGTAGAGTAGGAAGTCCATTGTATCTTTGTTTGTCCTACAACACCTATCAGGGAGCTCAGGATCAAAGCTCAACCAGGACTTTGCAAGGACAAACGTCGCTAATAAGGTACATATCTTTCTCCTTCTCTTTCATTCATTAGCTTGATTAGATCTAAAAGGAAGTCAGTGGCCATGTTAAGCACTTTTCTTTCTTAGCCTTAGGAGTCTAGAGACCAAGAGGGAATCCACTTGTCCGCAGGGGGATTCACCTACAAAACCCCTGCTATCCTATGATTTTGGATCTGATTACATTAAAGAAAAAGGACAATTTTTAAACCACTTGCTAAAAACAACAAATTTGTTTTACTGGAAAATATGGGTCAAATATAACATCATATATCTCGAATCACAATAGATGTTACAAAACGGGGAAAGGTTTTTGGATATGAACTAGTGCTTGATAAAATCCTCTTCCAGTTGTTTAAAATTATTCTCCATTTTCTCTAGATTCATGCCCAAAAAGGATTACTAAAACATGAAAACATTAAATGAGAAATTATGGAAAAATGGACCGTAAAGATTCATTCAAATATCTCAAACTATGAAACCTGTGTAAATAATGAGAGAGGTTTTTTTTACTGAGATCATGATGGACAAAAAACTCTCTTGTTTTTCCCAAAACCTTCTCTAGTTGCTCAGGGAATGATCTTGAAGTTCATTGCGAAAATAATCATTTCCAGAGCTTGCGTAGCAAATTTGCATAGCGCTCTTGATTTTTCTTGAAACACGTGCAAATTAAGGTGGCATCAACTTGATGAAGACATGTTTTGACCTCCAATGTGGTACACCAATCAATTCATGCTATCTTTTTCATTCATATGTGACTACAACATTTTCATAATGTTGGCTCGCTACGCTAGTGTTTTGTATGCATGTTTAACAGTAAAACCTATAGTTGCTAAAGAAGTTGCTTCATACTGTCATCATTGTTTGAATCAGAGGCACAAAGACTTCAAAAATATGCTTCTTATAGCAATATGTTAAACCTTGTTCATTTCCTTCCTCCTTTAATCACCATTTAGGTTGCAACTATAATGGCTCCTTTCCCCAAAAATGAAAAATTGTGAGTTTACTCCCTTCATATTTGTGCTACTTATGCAATTAGCTCTAGTATTCCTCCTCTTTCCTAATCAAACCCCATTTTATACCCTATCTTCATCAATGATCTAGCCATTGTATTGATTAGATAGCTTGTCATTCTTGATTGAGCTATAAAGAGAGAGCCCTCTTTGGGTTGAAAGGGCTAGCTTCCAACATGTAAGTTGGTTTTTGGTTTCCTCTATGCCTTGCCTCCATAGAAAAGACAAATTATGGAGTGTTAACATGATCCATACCTTGTATACTGTGAAATATTCGATCCTAAGGCCGACTACAAAAATCAAATAAACACACTCCTATGAAAACTAAAAGAAATAAACCAAGAAACAATAAATTTGATTATCTTTTGAAGATGGGATGTCAAGCCGTCAGTGAAGCAATGAGAAGCAGTTACCCTGACCTCCACGTAACATACCTTATCGGTGCAAGAAACCATCACTTCTGTGGGATTAACCTCCAAGGGAAATGAGAGTGTGATATGAAATCTACACCAGGTACCATGGGAATCCCCCCACATTCACCTCTATAGATACCTATGAAAGGACACTAAGGTTAGAAACTCCCAGTCAATCTTTGGGCAAGTACAGTCGACGGTCAGAACCAAATGTATGGGAAATATATCAAAGTCTAAAGATATTCAAGAGAACTGAAGACAAGTGGACCAGTAAGAATCCTAAGGACACCGAATATATTTTGGATTCATGAATCACCGAGACCAAATGAAACAAGTGGTTTCTCAAGAAAAACCCCGAATATATGCTATGTCTGCTGCGATTGGTCAAGATTTGGAGGAGTAATCTTGGTTGATCTTCTACAAATGATCTTGTGTTTATCCCCTATGTGAGAGGGGGTTCCCAAATATGCTTATACAAAATTTGGATTTGTACACTCACTAGTTTTCTACCGTTTTCTTAGTAGCCTTGGAGGATTTACTCACTTTACCTATTCCAAAGACCCTAATCCTGTGTTACTATTGGTATGCTCAAACCAAAAAAAATTTTAGTTGATTTTATTAGCACGTGATTGATTTTAATGGATTTTTACTCAAAGGGTTCACAGAGATGCAATTGATGATGTGTGAGAGACTCGAGTCCAATAGAATGCAAAATAATCAGATGCAGTTTTTTATTTTCAATGAATTCTATGTATGGGAAGGACAAGAGTTTTATTCTTCTAAACAGAAGAAAGAACTCAAAATTACGCAACTTTCAATTCCAGGGTTCAAGATGATGCCAAAATACTAATAAATGTTTCTGAAAATTGAAATGCACATACAAAACTAGCTCTTTTCCAAACATATATCAAAACCAATTCCTAAAGAATGCCAAAAAATTCTTTGTTTGATTATGTATGTAAGGAGACATGTAAAATTTTCCACTTCTTAAATTTCAATAGAAATGAAAGAGATATATGTTCGACATAGAGAAATAAGAGGCAAGAAATAAATAAATAAATAAATCTCACTCAAAAATGATGAGAACTAACAGAAACAAGTGTGATATAACCTGTTCAATCAAGGACTAAAAAATGCAAAGGATAAAGAATAAAAACACTCATGAAAATCCTCAAAACACAAGTAGCAAGAAAAAGGGTTGCAGTAAATGAGAGAGTCCTAATCATCCAGAAAATCAAGATGTTTTGATAGAGAGGAAAGGTCTCATGACCAATCAACTAATGCAAAATCAAAAGAAGGAAATGAAAATGAATGATAATGTCAATTTCTCAAGAAAGCAAAGTAAGAGACAAACTAGGAGCCTCTAGTCTAAAAGACTAGGAAATCTCAAACACACAAGCAAGATGAAAAGAGGATGAGGAAGAAAGAAACCAAAAGATATTAATAAAATATATGATCAAGCTTATCCAACCATCTATATATGATCACAGAGACTCAAAAAAGAACCTCAAACAATCACAAAGAAAATAAGCAAAATATGAGAAAAAGTAGAAAACAGGGCTCAAAAACTAGTCCTCTATAGGAATATGCTCCTCCAAAATGGAAGAAAGGGAATCCAAGGGGGGATGGACGCTCCCTAATGGTCTATAAAAAAGTGTCCAAGATGCTATGTGGTAGTTATACATGGTGTGATCCATATTTTATGAGAATAACGAAATGAATACAGATTATTAAAAGATGCTTAACACGAAATAACAGAGATACAATAAAACTGGGATTCTATTCAATAAGGAAATAAGCTGAAGCTGTAAAATGTAGCAGAAAACAAGCTTGTTGGAATGGCGATGGATTATCTCTGAGAAGAGATGTGACAAATTCTCTCATTCACAAGAATATCATTACAATGAGGCTTTGAAGGCCTTGTTGGCCCTCGGCCAAGTTTTGAGGAAATATTGGTCATGTTTGACCACTTTTGGGACTTCGATAGGCTGAATAAAGATGGAGCACTTAGGAGAAGCAGAGATCACAGGATCTCATTTTGTGGACCCAACAAGGGGTTCATTAGGGATTTTGTATTAGGGTTTTGGGAATTCGACCCATGGGTTTACCCATGATCAAGCCTTGTTGTAATTGTATAAATAAGTAGTAGCTAAGCGATGCAAGGAGAGTTACTAGTAGAATCTTAGTGCAAGAACATGTTAGGGATTACAGAGCTAAGTGAAAGTGTTTTGTAAGTTTCTTTGTGCGAAGACATTGTATGTAAGTGTTATGTGCTACTAAGGATTTGGCTCTGTACCTTGACCTAGTTTTGGGAAGGAGGATCTGGTGCACAACTCACAGATCTCCTATCCTTTGTGGAGTTTGGCTTTGTGGCTTTGTGCACAAGAGTGGATGAATGTAAGAAGATAGAAATAATAATAAAGAAGAAGAAGAAGTTGGTGGATCTAGCCCCACATTGGGGTGAACCATGTATATCCTGTGTCTTGATGTGCTTTGTGCGATGTTGTTTATGTGGTTATTTGCTTAGTGATGTTGTTTTTATGTATAATGAATGCATCTAATGTTGTTGCTTAGTTATTAATGATGTGAGTGAATGCTAGATCTAAGCTAATGCTATGTGCTAAGTGATCAGAAGTCTTAGATATTGATTGTTACTGCGTCGATCTGTAATAAGGGTTAATATGTGATGTAAATGAGAATCATAATCTACTGCATATTGTCGGCTAAGTGCTCTGTTAAGCATTGTAATAATAGATTTGTGTCCTAGCTTGGTTGTAGACACCTGAGACCTACAACCCCCCCGCCTCTACCTCAGGTGATATTTCATCTGCTTCACAGGTGTTGTCGAAAGGGTCAATAGTTAGGGTTTTGTTGGTGCATTGTTGAAGTGTTGAACCCTAGGTCTTCCCCTGTGCCAACAAATGGTTCCGTTGCCAGGACTTGAAACTGTGATTGTTGGGAAATGAAGAAAAGAGAAAGATATGTGCATAGATCTATTGTTGTAGTGTGAAATATTCTAATCAACTTGCGAAGCTCTGTGTTAAGAAATAAAATCGATCTGAATAAAAGAGTTAAGATATTAAAGCTTTGTGCTCTGGTAAAGATAAGTAGAAAATGTTTCTTCAAAAGTATGAGTCTAGGTCTGTTTGATATATTTTTTCCTAGTATGAAAACTAGGGAATAGTTAGACGAAGGATTTGATCTGAATAAATTTGATAGAAATAGAGAAAAATATGTTATTCCTATGCATAGAAAGAAATTTTGGACTAATAAATGGATGCAGGAACCTAGAAATAATTTTTGTAGATTTCAGGTCCAACAATGTGATCCTAGTGCGTAGTACAAGAAATATTGGGGCTCGTTTAAAAGAAAGAGAGGATTAACACTGTGTTACAATTGCAAAAGATCGAGACATCTTACTAAAGAATTCCCTGGTGTAGGTCCTATTTGTCTTTGTTGTAAATCCATTGGTCATGATATTGAGGATTGCCCAAGGATGATTGCTAAAGTTGAAAAGATGAACAAGAGACAAGAAAACTATAAAGAAGGTCAAGAGACTAAGGATATGTTAAAGAATCATAAAGAAAAAGAGTCAGAAACTATGTTAATACAGTTAAAATAATAAATATATGACCACAAAGACATTAGTTTACCAGAGATCCTGAAAGAAAAACAATGCATAGTTACAAGAATAGAAGACTTCGACATAGACTGTGTATTGGATGAAGAAACACATGTGAATATTATGCTATAAAGCACTTGGGAAATTTTGGGAAATCCTGGTATGATACCTTCATTGGGAAGGATAGGCTTGTTTAAAGGAAAAATGATAACCCTGTTTGGAAGAGTTACTAATATACCTATGATTTTTCATGAGACATCGAGTGAAGAAGAATTTGAAGTCATTAAATTTATTAAGAATGACGCCCCTTTTCCACTTTTATTAGGAAAAACTTGGATTGAGAAGGATCATATCAGAAGGAAAGTAGAGGAGGAAGCCACAGAAAAGAAAAACAAAGAACTAAGGGATCTCATAGCTAGAAGAATATATCAACTGTTAGAAGAACGAGAAGTTGAGTGGAAGCAACAAAATAAAAGAGAAGTAGTTGTCAAAGTTGAAAGAGAGCATGAAGGTTTAAAGGACCTATCCATGCAAGAAGAAAGCGTGTCCACCCAGGACCTAGTAAGAAAATAGGTATTATCTCTGAACCCTTTGAAAGAACATCAACAACATGAATTCACTATGATAAGAACAGATAAGAATAAGAATGGAAAGAGGAATCCATAGACTCGGATCATAGGAAAGAAGGAAAGGAATCTCAATAAGAAGAAAGCCAGGTTGGAAAAACTACAACAAGTTCTATAAAATACTTCGCAGGAGACAGATCTACAAAACTTGAACCTCATCGGACTAAGAGAACTACACAAAATGGGACTTTGCCACGGTGAATAAATATAACTGTTGGAGGTGCCCTGACTATTATAATGACACTCTGGAATGGATAGCACAATGCACCTAGCTTGTCATCTTATAGCTGGTAAGATCGTCAGAAAGAACTGTCTAACACAGGTCATTGGATTCATAGTAGACCTTGCAGGGAAGTGTGTATAAGGAATGCAAATGAACTGGGCGAGCTACCTCATCAATGAGATCGAGAAGGACTGTCGTGAAGTGCAGGATCATGGCTATGAGTTCCATTTCAGTTGGGTACTATTACTGATCACCTTCATCGCTTGGAAAATGCCGGAAGGAGCAACATTACCAGAAGTTGAGCCATCAGAGCCATTGGCCACAAGGTTCTCCACCTTGTGGTACACAAATGACATGTAAGCAGTGGTAGTCGAATGTTGTCTTCCATGCCTACTACCAGCAACTGAAGCTTCCTATTCAGGAATTTCCAAGAATGACCCCGAATAAATTGCATCATTACAGACTGCTCGCGAAGTTAATGACCCCGAATACATTGCATCATCACGAAAGCAAGGAGGAGATGCAGTCCTATTATAAGCTGAATGACGAGGACATGGAGGAGATCACCAAAGAATGGCCGACAAAGTTCCTTGTACCAGTGGAAGATACATAACTCTCTATACCTGACATCATCGGAAGTCCCTTGGTCACCTGAGTCGAACATGATGGATATACTAGCGCAAAGAAAAAGAAGAAAAAGGAGGAACTGCAGAACATAGAAACTAATGAGGAGGAGAGCGCCTCAAAGGAAAGTAGGCATAACTCACCTGCAGGGGGAGGAGGAGATGAAGTGAACCAAGAAGAAGGATGGGAAGAAGGAGAAAAACAAGACAAAGGAAAAGTTACACCGCCAAAGGATCCCCCCATAGAGGCCGAAACATCGAAGAAAAGGAAGGTTTCTCTGCAGAAACCTTAAGCACGAAAGAAGACGCGAGCCAATAAGACTCACTTGAAGAATGTGCTCACAGTGGACGATGTCGATCTCATCATTGTAGCCATGGAGGATGCTTCATAGAGTTTTTTGTAGAGACATGAAGCAAAGTAAGAGACACTGTATGAAAGAATACATAAGGAGCTCAAGGACATACAACAAGTTATCCATTCGAGCCGCACAGTACCTACTATGCCTTATTCAACAGAAATTGTAGAATTGGGGGATGAGCCCACCCAATTACGAATATTAGCAGATGCAACAGAGGCTCAACTTCATCAATTCCAAGAATAAAAGGAGTAGGCTGCAGAAGCCATGAAGCAAGAAAAGGATGAGGTCTTAGAGAAACTTCGAGTTGCGTAGCAGGAGAAAGATGAAATTAGGGCAATGTTCAAAGAGGACAAAGAGAGGATGCAAAAAGAAAAAGACTAGCTTCTTGTAGATCATAATGTGCTCAAAGAGGTAGTGACTAAATAACTTCTCTCTATGCCAGGATTGGCATAGAAGGAACCAGAGTCAACCGAGATGCAAGTGGGGAAGCTCGCTGAAGCCATTCAGTAGCTTCAAGCATGGATGATGGAGTTAGACCTCCAAGAAGTACCTATCACTCCACAATAAGTGCATGATGAGAGGGAAGAATATGAAATGAATGTAATAGAAATAATCAATGCACTGACCTCAGAGTGTAAGAAATTAAGAAATCATAGTGCGCAAAACTATGAGTGCCTTTCAAAAGATCCAGAGCTGAGGAAACTAGAAGAACAAATCCTGGGGGTGCAACAAGAAACATCCACCGTCCAAGAGCAGATGAGGTTGCTCACTGCAGTCAAGAGGATGAAAATATCACAGGAACAATGCACAGTCCAACAACAGGTTACTACCATTCAAAGCAAAGTCATGGAGGTTACACATAGACTCCAGCCAGTGCAGGACGAAGCTTGTATGCTTTTTGAAGAAATTGAAAGACAAGTCTCGCAGTTGGAACAAGTGGTTACAATAGTGGAACAACGCCTGGAAGGGCCCGTTACAGAACAAGTAATTCAAGAGTTCACCGAGTATGAGGCTCTAGCAAAGTAGCAAGTAGAGGCAGCTTGAACTAAGCTCGAGGCCTTGAAGCGGTGTTTCCCAGATCTGAGTGACTCGAGACAAGTCATAGGTGAGTGTTGGGGGCCTATTGGCCCTCGACCAAGTTTTGAGGAAATATTGGTCATGCTTGACCACGTTTGGGACTTAGACAGGATGGACGAAGATGGAGCACGTAGGTGAAGAGGAGATCCTCAGATATGACTTTTTTTGTGGACCCAACAAGGGGTTCATTATGGATTTTGTATTAGGGTATTGGGATATTGGCCCATGGGTTTACCCATGAGTAGGCCTTGTTGTAATTGTATAAATAAGTAGTGGCTAAGTGATGTAAGGAGAGTTACTAGTAGAATCTTAGTGCAAGAACGTGTTAGGGCTTGCATATCTAAGTGAAAGTTTTTTGTAAGTTTCTTTATGTGCAGACATTGTATGTAAGTGCTATGTGCTACTAAGGAGTTGGCTCTGTGCCTTGACCTGGTTTTGGGAAGGAGAATCTGGTGCGCAACTAGTAGATCTCCCGTCCTCTGTGGAGTTTGGATATTTGGCTTTGTGCACAGGAGCGGAGTAATGTAAGAAGATTTAAAGACTAATAAATAAGAAGAAGAAGTTGGTGGATGTAGCCCCACACTTGGGTGAACCACGTATATCCTGTGTCTTGATGTGCTTTGTGCGATGTTGTTTATGTGCTTATTTTCTTAGTATTGTTGTTGTTATGTATAATGAATGAATCTGATGTTGTATCTTAGTGATTAATGATGGGAGTGAATTCTATATCTGAGATAATACCATGTGCTAAGTGACTGAATGTGTTAGATCTTGATTGTTACTGCATTGATCTGTAATAAGGGTTAATCTGCGATGTAAATTAGAATCATAATCTACTTCATATTGTTGGCTAAGTGCTCTGTTAAGTGGTGTAATCACATATATGAGTACCAGCTTGGTTGTAGACACCTAAGTCCTACAACCCCCCCTACCTTTACCTCGGGTGAGACTTCATTTGCTTCGCAGGTGTTGTCGAAAGGGCCGGTAGTTAGGGTTTTGTTGGTTCGTTGTTGAAGCATTGAACCCTGGGTTTACCCTAGGGACAAAATTCCTTTTAAAATAAACAATAATGTCAAAAACCCTAGACATCGAAATACCTAACCCTAGGAGATGAAGCGCCAAAAGTCATGTGGGCCCCGTTTGGGTAAGTTAGTACATCAACTTCCTGGGGTCATAACTTTTGCATACGATCTTTGTTTTAGGCGCACTATAGCCCGTTGCAAAGGTCTAATTGAGAAGATAAATTTTAGATTGGCCCAAGTCCCAAATCCCCAAAAAACATTGTTTAGGGCCTCAAAACGGCCCCAAAAGTTTCGAACCCGAAAAACTATCGAAAAACTGCCAAGGTGGAAAAATGTTTTTTGAGACAGTGGAATAGGTGTGTGGCCACCAATATCCACCTAGATAAATCCTCCCTCCTTAGGAAGAGACGGTCTCCATTTTATTGAGTTCCCCCATCAGATGAGGAAATTTCTGTTGAATTTGGCCCTAGGTGAACCACTTGCCTTGGTGTAGGAGCTGCCCTGCTTTGACGACTCGATAAAGTTGGATCCTTTGCTATCGAGTTCCCTTGATCTATGTGTCCACAATCAAATCAATGGATGCATGTTGCATGCAGTCAGGGTTGAGCTATGTTGGTGTCAACTGCTCTACTATCTCTAAGGTGTCCAATAATTGTGGGAAATATGGCCGAAGGAGAGCCACATTGAAGGATGGATGCAGACCAAGGAAGGGGGGAATGTTGAGCTCAAAAGTATTATCACCCACAGCCTTGGTGATGGTGTATGACCCATAATGGAGTAGCTGAATATTTCGATGGGACCCTGTAAGGCGTTCTTTCTACAAATGCAACAAAATTTTGTCACCCACTTGAAACTTATGTGGCAGTCGATGTTGATCATGGAATTGTTTGTACTTGGAATTAGAATTTTGTAGAATATCTTAAACCTATTGGCAGATGTGCTAGATCCATTCAATGAACTAGGTGGCTTTGTCAGCTTCTAGTGGAGCAGGGGATGTGTCGGTCGAGGTGGTTGCCAGGGGTAGTGCAACATCCATGGGGCCCAATGGTTGGAAACCCAACCCTACCTGAAAGGGGTTGTGGCCAATTGAGTTATGAAGGGATGGATTGTAGCTATGTTAGACATAGGGAAGACAATAATCCCATGTGTGGGGGTGTTTTGAATTGTACATGCATAGTATATGTATGACCATCTGATTGTCGACCTCAGTTTGACCATCTGTCTGGGGGTGGAAGGCAGTGGATTTGGTGAGCTTGGTATCCAGTAGTGACTAGAGGCTCAAACAAATTGAGCTGAGAAACTGACTATCATGGTCTAAGATAATGGTTTTTGGGATCCCAAAATGTACCCATACTTGTTCAAAGAAGATCTTGGCAGTGGCTTCTGTTGTGATTTTATTTTTGCAGTTAGCTAGAGTCGTCATCTCGCAAAAGTGATCAACAACCACAAAAAAATAGTCATTTCCCCTCTTGGTGGATGGGAGGCTTGACATGTAGTCCATTGATATGGATTCCCAAGACTTGTTAGGAGTAGGAAGAGGGGTGTACAAGCCCTATTTCTTAGTGGTCATTTTGGAAATAGTGCAGGCAGTGCAGGACCTGATATACTTCTCGACATCTCGTCAAAGGTTTTGCCAATAGAAATGTTTCTGTAGCACTGCAATTATCTTTTCGATACCAAAGTGTCCTGCAACCTGATTGTAGTGATCTTCCCAAATCAGCTTCTCTTTCTTGCTTTGTGGAATGCAAAGATGGCCTAGATGACACAAGAACCCATCCTAAAGATGGAAATTAGTGACCACTGAGTTGGCACCCAACATTTGGTAGCTGGTGGAGAAGTCAAGGTCTATATCATAGAGGCGGGGCCATTCAAATGTCTCATGACCACAAGAGTCTAACACCATGGTGAGTGTCGTGATTGGAGGTCGGTTGAGGCAGTCAACAACTCAGTTGGTACTTCATGTTTTATACTTGATGTTGAGGGGGAACTGTTGTAAGAATGTTGACCACTTATGATGGTAGTCATTCTGCAATTTTCCTTGGGTCTGCATGAACTGTAGTGGCTTGTGATTAGTGTGGATGACTATCTCCTTCCAAACAATGTAATTTCTCCACTAGCGGTAGGCTTGCACATTGGATTACATTTATTTTTCTTAAGTAGGGTACTTACGAACAACATATGATAGTGTCTCACTATGATATTCCATGGGGTGGCCGTGTTGAGTGAGAATGATGCCCACAACATAGTCTGAAGCATCTATCTCGATCTCAAAGGGATGCTGGAAGTATGATAATGAAAGCACTAGGGATGAGAAAAAATGCTTCTTCAAGTCATCGAAGGCTTATTGTTGGGACAGGCCCCACACAAATTTTACCTTACCTCGACCCCCAGTTACGTGGTTGAGGGCCCATGTGATATGAGAGAATCCTAACATGAACCTGTGATAGAAATTGGTGAGGCCCAAGAAGCTTTGAATTTCAGTGAGTGTGGTTGGGACTGGTCAGTCATGGATGACCTGGATCTTGGATGGATCCACATACACACCATGTTGATCAATGATGTAGCCTAAGTAATGCACCTTGTCCATGCTGAAGGATCATTTTTCCAAGTTTGCATATAGTTTGTGTTGTTGCGGGATGTGCATAACCTACTAAATATGATGCAATTGTTCGAACCAATTCTTGTTGTAGATGAGGATGTCATCTAGATACACCACTACAAAATTATTGGTGAAAGGTCATAGGATATTTTCCATCATCCTCCTAAAATTTGTTGGAGCATTTTTCAAACCAAAGGGAATGACCAACCATTCAAAAATACCTTCTTTTGACTTGAAGGCAGTCTGCCATACATCTATCTGTTCTATTAGGACCTAGTGGTAGCTAGACTTTAGATCAATCTTACTAAATTATTTGGCCCCCATGAGATGATCAAGGAGGTCTTTGATTCGGGGAATCAGGTATCGGTTTCAGACTGTGATTTTATTTAGGGCCCGATAATCAATCCAGAGTCGCCAAGTCCCGTGTTTCTTCTGTACGATTGGGCTACCACAAGGCGATGATATGGGACAAATGTGCCCCTTATGGAGAATTTCTTAGATATTTCTATTGATATCCTTGTTTTATAATAGAGAGGGATGATAGACTGGCCCATTGGCTAGTGGTGCACCCCAGGTCAAATCGATGGGATGCTTGACCTGGCAGTGCAGATGTACCCCAGTAGGAGAGGAGAAGAGATCTAAGTATTCCTTGACGAACTTATCCACTTTCTTCTGTTGTGTGGAGAGATTGGTCACAGAGGCCCTGGATGTGGCTGTGATCTTTCACTCACTCTGAGAGGGAATCATGAAGAAGACAAATTTCCCTAACTGAGAGATGACCTTCCTACATTGCTTGGCATATATCAAGTAAATATCTCTAGGAGGGACTACCTCAGGTATCTTGTACAATTTCATGTTCAAAGTAATAATAACACTATGAGGCTTAGAATCATATACAACATGATGTTTCCATAAATAAGGTTGGCCCAAAATAACATTACAAACTTTGAGTGGAGAAAAATCACACAATACCTTGTCTTTGAAGGGCTTGATGTCATATGACAATTGACACTATTGGTTGACACAGAGATCTCTTTCTTGGCAGATCCATCCAATGGAGTAGGGTTGTGGGTGTGGCATTTTCGGTGGGGCCAACTACTTGACAACCTCTGCTAATATGAGGTTCTTCTGGATACCGCTATCAACAATGAAGTGCAGCGGGGTGCCTTTTACCCACATTTGTGAATGGAAGAGGTGCTCTCCTTCCTCTGGCTCTTCTGGTTAAGCAGGCTGGAGCTTGGTGGTAGCAATGGTGGCACTGGGTTCCATGTTAATGATCCGTCTTCCCCCTTCTAGTTCTGAATTAGAGTTAGAACCTGCATCTGATTCAAAGGCTTTCACTTCAGCCACTAGTGACTTCTTTGAGCGGTATTCAACAATGTTATGCCAAGGGATCTTATGGAAGTCACACCACTTCCCGATATCTTTCTTTGTCTTTCTGGTGTCCTTATTTTCTTGCGGCTTGGGTTGGTTTTCCTGATACTATCCATATTTTATCTGTCCTTTGTTTTGTGGGTTGGGGCCACCCTTTCTTCGATTTTGCTGTGAGGAGTTCCCATGCCCAAATTGTTGCATCTTTTGTTTGAGCTTCTACTCGATTTTGACGACATATCAGTAGGCCGGGCCCAAGGACGAGATGTCTAGAAATTTGATTTCGGTATAGATGTATCTATGAAGAGCATTGTGATACTTTATCACAAGATGTCAGTCTGAGTATTTGATACCTAGCTCAGTGTGCAAGGTATGGAATATATTTGTGAACTTTGGCACTACTTGGTATCTTTCTTGTTGCATTGTGGTCCATTTGGTATACAAGTCATCATAACTTCTGACAGGGTAGTATTGTTCCTTAATAACATCCCTGAAGGATTCTCAGGTGGTCATGACTCTAAATAATGATGGGTTAAACTCTATTTCCTTTTTCTCACATAAATTTTTCCACCAATATTTGAAATGGGGAATGACTTTGAGGAGCGCAAAAGTAATCTTTTCTTTATTTGAAAAGTTATGGACAAAACAATCCCCTTCTAGTAGATTCAACCACTTGTCTACAACATCTGCATCTATATGACCTTCAAATATAGGAATATCGAAGTTTATTTGTACCTTGAAGGGGGTGACACCTCCTCTTGAGGAAGATGCATCGTCTGCTAGTAGCCACTGAAGGATTTGCATGAAACTATCCATCATCTCATTCTTCTGTTGCCTGAGGGATTCCTCAAGAAACATTTTGAAAGGATCTCCTATCCCATCATATTTCTTTTCTCCTACCATGAGAGGTCGCTTGGGCATGCGAGAGCTTTTGTCCTCAAGAGAAACAATCTTGAGACCCAATTATTTGTACCCTGACCTCCTTGGATATATGCATTAAGATGCCAAGGAGCAGACCGCTCTGATACCACTGATCCAGATTTTATGAGAAGAACGAAATGAATACATATTATTAAAATACGATTAACACAAAATAATAGAGATACAGTAAAACCAGTTTTCTATTCAATAAGGAAATAAGATGAAACTGTAAAATGCAGCGGAAAACAAGATTGCTAGAATGGTGGAAACTTATCTATGAGAAGAGAAGTGAAAACTATGCTCATTCGCAAGAATATCATTACAATGAGGCTCTAAAGGCCTTTTACAATAAACAAGAATGTCAAAACCTCTATACATCCAAAAACCTAACCCTAGGAGATGAAGCACCAAAAGTCATGTGGGCCATGTTTGGGTAAGTTATTACATCAACTTCCTGGGGTCGTAAATTTTGCATAAGATATTCATTTTAGGCACAAGATAGGCCATTGGAAAGTTCTAACTGAGAAGAATTATTTTTTGAATGACCTAGGTTAATGCCTTTGGCAGTCACCTGGTCCCCAAATCCCAAAAAAAAGTCATTTAGGGCCTCAAAACAAACCCAGAAGCTTGGATCCCGAAAAACTTCCAAAAAACTACCAAGGTGGAAAACTATTTTTTGAGCTAGTGGAATAGGTGGTTGGGCGCCAATATCCACTTGGATCAATCATCCCTCCTTAGGAAGAAATGGTCTCCATTGGGTTGAGTTCCCCCAACAGATGAGGAAATTTCTTCTAAATTTTCCCCTGGGTGAGCCACTTTCCTTGGTGCAAGAGCTCCCCTACTTTGACGACTCGATAAATATGGATCCTTTGTTGTTGATTGCCCTTGATCTGTGTGTCCACAATATGATCACTGGATTCCTGTTGCATGTAGTCATGGTTGAGCTCTATTGGTGTCAACTACTCTCCTATTTCTGACGTTTCCAATAATGGTGGGAAATATGGCCGAAGGAGAGCCACGTTGAATACTGTGTTGGAACACATACAATTATGAACTTTTGAGCCCTATAATTTTCACCTCATGAAAATATAATTCTACCCAAAGAAAATGGAAAATTGGTAAATGACATTTTAATTTTAAATCAATTTCCTTTGCTGGTTGGAAAATAATAAGGCATGCACAATATCCATCGTTGATGACTTTTTCCTTTTGATCGAACGATCCTAATACCTCCGGAGTTTTGGAGCCACCTGAATTTTAAAAGAGGTAAACCTCTAACGATCGTTTCCAAGCTCCGTGCTTGGAATGTTGTAATAAGTCCTTTCAACAAAAACCTCGAAGTTCTGAAACCTGAAGGTGTCTTCTCACATCTTTTCCTAAACCTTTTTAAAGGCACAAGTCGTAGGACATGTGTAATTTTCGAGTCTTTCATGAGTTGACACATGGCATTTGCCCTTACTTGACACATCAAAATGACCTAGTCTATGACACATCACTATGGGAGATGGTCATTCGGGATTTTAACAAAGAATGAATTCATGAATCACCAAAATGTCAAAATGTTGAATTGTTAAACAACTAATTAGTGACTTCGTAGTTAGGATTTCAGATGTTTTCCTTGAATGATGTTCTAAAATTTCCAAAGCCTGAACTCCTGAAATACTTCAAGATAAATAGGACTTAAAATAAATTACTAGATAATTAATTGCTTCACATTTTGGGTTTTGGGAAGTCCCTCTCGAGATACATTGAAAGTCCCTGAAGTCTGAACTACTGAAACATTTGAAGTTAGCGTACCATATTAAACATGATTAATTAAAGTGTTTCAAGTTTTTTTTCAAAGATTAATCATTTTGCAGATTCAGGATTCGAGAGGTTCCCACTCTGTCACATCAAAAACTCCCGAACCTGAACCATCGAAGTATTGATGGAATTTATGACTATTTAAGGATAATGATTCAAATGCGGATTGTGGATTTCCATGTAGAATTTCCCATCAGACGTTAATAAATTTTCTATTAGTAAAGCTATAAGAAAAGCGATAGGTTTGTTTTGAATAAACGCACTCTGATTTCAAATTCATTTTCACCTTCTGTAATTAGCAAGCTTTGTATGTTTGAAAGACTCACATATTTTCTATGCAATAGGTGATTTTACTCTGTCTCCTTAGAATTTATGGTGGCATGAAAATGATGAAAAATCTTGATGCGACGGGAGAGGATTCAAACCCAAATGCACATATTCTGTTGGACACCACACCACGAGCCACAAACACTGTTAAATCGTGGGTGCAGGTGTTTGAGATTCTAGAGCATGAAATCATCAATTGTCCCAAGGACTCTGTCGAATAAGAGAGAGACACTTATACAACTAAACTCAGACATATAGCATAGTCGGAGCTGCAAAAAATAGTGGCATGGATGAGGCTCATGCCTTATAACAACATGATAAGCTGGGCCTTGGAGCACGTTGACGTCCAGACCAGAAGTTTCATCAACCATATAAAGGTCATTTTTGGCTCTTTCTAACTATATCATATGAAATTAATGTATAAAATCTCACCTAATCCTAGATATACATTCAATGTTTCATTCATTCTAGAGTTTGAGCAAAAGGAGTGTGTCCAGTACGACATGAACTATCCCGATATAATCAAGTCTTGGTGGGGGAACCTAGAGAGATTCATAACTGATTCTCATGGTATATATGCCAGAAACATCTTTGGACACTCATATGGTGTATGTATCCATGATGCTATGACGAGTTTTTTGGAAGAAGATCCCTACGCACTTCTTGGTAGAATGGGTATCCATCATGCATGAGGTAGCAGAGGGTTACACTTTCAACTGAGAAAAAATGATGCCTGACAAATTAGCCAAAGGGATTTTCGAATATAAAACAAAGAAGTCAAAGGGACATGTAATATACCAGATATAAATGTATGCAGAACATAAATAAAATTCTAGAAATGGCATAATAACAACAATATAACCAAAACATTCACCACAATAGCACTAAAATGATAAGAGAATAATAACAGAAATAACACTTTGAATCTGAAATAAATGTTCATGGGCCTCTTCAAGGGGGAAACCTCCACTTGAGAAAATCTCTATTACAATAATATCCAAGCTAGGGTTCTCATACAATCAACTCCTATTTATACTAAAAAGAAGCATCTAGAGGAAGATCCTTCTAGAAGCGGAAGCTTATATTAGGTCTTCTTACATCTGCCTTATTCTATTTTATTGAAAGGCCTTATTAATATTGACCTTTATTACATCCGAACATAGTTTTCTAACTATGTGCAGGTTAGGACCCTAACATGTCCGCCCCCTTAGAAACAACCTTGTCCTCAAGGCTTGAGATGAGGAAATTGTTGCAGAATGGTAGTTGGTTCCCAAGTGGCATCTGCTAGAGTTGTATCTTTCCACTGGACTATCACTTCCTTGATGGTTCTCTGACATAGGCGATGCTCACGCTGGTCCAAAACTACTTCTAGCTATTGCCAGATTGATCCTTCTTCAGCTAACTCTGGAAGGTTGGTTTGAACTTGTTACTTAGCTCCAATCACCTTCTTTAGGCATGAAACATGAAAAATAGGATGTAGCTTCGAATGGCTGGGAAAAGCTAACTGATAGGCTACTTGTCCCACATGCTTGAGAACAGTATAAGGACCATAACATTTGGGCACTAGCTTCTGACAATGCTTGGCCTTGAGGGAAGTTTGCTTGTAAGGTTGTAGTCGAAGAAACACCTAATCCCCTTCTGCAAATTAATGTTCAGAGTGACCTTGATATGCTTGTTGCTTCAAGCAATTCTATGCCATGACCAAATTCTCTTTGAGTGTATGAAGAATAGCCTCTCGAGTTGTAAGTGTTAGGTCAACTGCCTGGACCTTTGAGGCACCTGGTAAGTATGAGAGAACTGAAGGTGGCTTATGTCCGTATACTGCTTCAAAAGGAGTCATGCATGTAGCTGTATGGTATGAAGTGTTGTACCACCATTCAGTTAGGGGTAACCATTCAGCCCACTGATTTTTCTTTTCCGAGGAAAAACAACTCAAATATGTTTCCAAACATTTGTTGACAACTTCCATTTGGCCATCACTATGGGGATGATAAGCTATGTTGAGATGCAATTCGGTGCCTTGTATCTTGAACAGTTCTTGCCAAAATTTGCTTGTGAAAGTTGGGTTGCAATCAGAAACAATAGAGTGTGACATGCCATGAAGCTTGAAGACTTGATCCATGAAAATTTGAGCCATTGTGGATGCTGTAAACAGGTGTTGAAGGGTGCATAAATGAGCATACTTGGAAAGGCAATCAACAACCACCATGATGACTGATTTATTTTCCGATTTGGGTAAGCTGGTAATAAAATCCATAGAGATATCCTTCCAAATAGCAGGTGGAATCGGAAGCGGTTGTAGTGTGCCTGAAGATTTAACTGTTTCTCCCTTGTTGTGCTGACATGCATCACATTCAACGAAAAAATTATGAATGTTCTATTTCATACCATCCCAGAAAAAGGAACGTTTGACCCTGTCATAGGTTTTGGTGAACCCAGACTACCCTGCTGTGGGTGTAACATGAAGCTCAGAACGTACCATGGATTTAAGATTTGATTGTTTACTTAAATATAAACGACCTTTGTATTGAAATTCATCATGCAGCCAAGAGTACCTTGGGGAAGCTAGAGCATTGGACTGCAATTGTTGGATCAACTACGAACTTTTGGGATCTTGTAGCCATTCCTGGCGAACGGCTTGGAGCCAATTTGGGACAATGAATGAAAGAGAAAAACGGGATCCTTCATATTCATATTTGTGAGAAAGTGCATACGCAACCAAATTATCTTTGCCTTTCTTGTAAATGATCTCATAATCATATCCAAAGAGCTTAGTCACCCATTTTTGTTGTTCTGGGGAGGAAATATGTTGTTCCAGAAAATACTTGAGGCTTTGATGTTCTGTATTAATTTGGAAACATTGCCCCAATAGATAAAGGCGCCACAGATCAATGACATGTAGAGTAGCCAACATTTTCTTTTCATAGATGGATTTGCCTAGATTTATTTCAAATAGTTTCTTGTTGGTAAAGGCCAAAGGTCGACCCTATTGCATAAGGACATCACCAATTCCTTTCCTTGAGGCATCACATTCCAACACAAAGGTATTTGTGAAATCGGGAAGGGCGAGGATTGGAGTGGTGCACATGGCCATATTCAAGGTTTGAAAATCTTGAGCAGTGGCTGGAGTCCAAGTGAAAGAGTTTTTTTTGAGGAGAGTAGTGAGAGGTGCTGTAATCTTCCCATAATTCTTAACAAACTTGCTATAATACCATGTTAAGCCCATAAATCCATGCAAGCTCTTAAGAGTCTTTGGGTGAGGCTAGTCTTGCATAGCTTCAATATTTTTAGGATCCACCGTGATGCCATCCTTTCCAACCATATGACCCAATTATTCTACTTCTGAGGTGCCAAAAGAACATTTAGATTGTTTTAGGAAAAGTTGGTGTTGAGAGAGTAGATGGAGAACTCGATCCACATGAGAAAGATGGTATGTCCAGGTTTTTCTATAGATGAGGATATCATCAAAGAAAACTAAGACAAAATGGCAAAGAAAAGGATGAAAGACATGATTCATGAGGCTTTGGAAGGTGGAGGGGGCATTACATAATCCAAAGGGCATGACCAAAAACTCATAGTGCCCCTCATGAGTTCTAAAGGCAATCTTGGGAATGTCTACCTCTTTCATACATATCTGGTGGTATTCCTAACAAAGATCCAGTTTAGTGAAGAATTAGGCTCCACTCAATTCTCAGGAGGTCATCAATGACAGGAATGGGGAATTGTTCTTTGATGGTAAGTTTGTTGAGGGCACGGAAGTCAGGACACATTCGCCAAGAACCTTCTTTCTTTAGGACCATGACCACAGGAAAAGGGTAGGGGCTCGTTCTAGGGTGAATAACTCTTGCATTAAGGAGTTCCTAGACCATTTTCTCAATTTCATTTTTTTTGGAAAAGGGGTGTTGATACAGATAGATATTGGGAGGAAGGCTTCTGGGTACAAGGGGAATGGAATGATCATGAACACCAAGGGAAGAAGGGAGTCCTTGGGGAGTGGAAAATGCCAATTTATGTTTAGAAAGGATTGCTTGGAGGTCTTGTGGGACTGAGGGTGTCATTGTTGCTTGTATGGCATGGAGTTGGGCGATGACACCAGAATGACCTTTTTTGAGCATCTTTTCCATGCGATGGCAACTAATGACCTTAGGTGAACCAACAATGATGCCTTGGAACTTATATTGGTGGCCCTTTTGGTTGAATTGCATGGTTAAGTCTTTAAAATCCATGAGAATGGGACCCAAATTCCTTAGCCAGTCTACACCCAACACAATGTCACAACCTCCCATGTTGATAGCAAACATATGGGATTTTAGGCGGTAGTCACCAATTCGGAGACACACATTTTCACAATGCCCTCCACATTTCATGAAACCACCATTGACAATCATGATTTGAAAATTAGTGATGGCAGGGATGTAGCAATGAGTTTCTTGGGCAATGCAACAATGAATAAAATTATGGGTGCTGCCACTATCAACCAGAATAATGACCTTTTGATGCTTTATGTAACCGATTAGCTTGAGGGTTTGGGGAGAAAAGAAGTCAGTGAGAGAATTGAGGGAAATGACCGGTTCTACTTCAGGAGGGTCCGAGGGAGGGGTTATGTTAGTGGATTCAGGTGACTTAGACACAAGAGGAGTTTCTACATCCTCTTCTAAAATATCCTCAGAGATGGCCATAAATTTTTTTTTTTGTTTACATTTCTGGCCCGAGAAATATTTTTCATCATAGTTATAACAAAGGTCTTTGAGTTGGCATTTATCCATTTCATCCTTGGTCAATTTTTGGATCTTTAGTGGAGCAAAGGGAGTAGTGGGATTTACTGGTTTAGGGTGGGGGATAAAGGAGGGTTTTCATTTTTTAGAGGATACCACCTGTTGTGCTTCTTTATCTATTTTAGTAGCCTCCACCCAACTCTAAGGCCGATCCATGAGGACATGGGCCCGAATCTCATCCTTGAGGCCGTTGATAAAACACTCTCAGAAAAAGGCATTAGACATGCCCTCTGTTCTAAAAGCCAAGCGCTCAAAGGAAGCTATAAAGTCTTCCACTATTCCTAATTGTTTCAACTTTGTCAAATGGCCCAAATGGTTGGTGTCAGTGTCAAAGCATTCATAAAGCTCTACCACAAAGTGTGTCCAAGCAATATACCCTTGAGGAGATGTTTTTCTCCATTTCCACCATTGCCACCGTTCTTGATCTAGATGGAGAACACCATACCATATTTTTTCCAAGTCATATGTAATTCCGTATAAAGAGAAATAATGTTCCATTTGGGTTACCCAGCCAGTGGGGTCCGAGCCATCAAATTTGGTCACATACACCCGCAGAAGGCGTAGGTCACTTGAAAGTGATGGTTCTAAAAGTTATTGGAATGAGAGGAATGGTCACCTTCAGGATGTGGAGGTGAGGAAGAGGAAGGGTTATTTGTAGGGATATGCAGTTTGGTGCAGAGTGCCGAAAAGACTGATTCAAGCTGGGTGGTAAGGTCTTGCTTGATTTCCTCCATTGAGGACTGCATGGTTGTATTTATGACTGCAACATTGGCACTGAGTTGTTTCACTTCTTGTTGGGTTTTGATGAGACCAGATTGCAAGGTGTTTAAGCGAGCTTCCAAGTCTTGGCTACGGGTTTGGGCCATGAGGATGGGGGAACTATAAAGGAGCGAGAGGGGTCAAAAATTTTGCTGAAAAAATGATATGGATGAATGTGATAAGGGAGAAGAGATGAATCTAATGGAATAGCTCTCAAGTAATGGTGAAAAAAATTCTAGACTTTTTTTTTTACACCTGCGGAGTTATACTCCGGTCTGAAGAATACTAAAGAGAGGAAATGCCCAAATGCTTAGCTAGAAAGAAATGTGTATTTACTTGGCAACCTGAACACAGTTGCATGGCAATAGATCTTGTCTATTTTAATTTGTTTATGTTTATCTCCCCAAGGGTTAGGTATTCAAGGATTCTACAGACAAGGGTTTTCCCTGTGCTATAGATCTCTGATATAAGTGCAGGTTCCAACAGTATTACTCATCCCAATATCTCAAGGCACTAACTAGAGAAGATAGACCATACCCTTAGCCATACTACCCGACTACCCAGGTACTAGCGAGTATCTTCCTGAGTGTTGTTCTCGGTGACACTATAGCAGTCTGGCAGTCGATCGATTTATCTAAAGAGGGCTTCAGGTAATCTAGGCTGATCCGTACATAGGTGTTGTCTGATGCACTACCACTTGAAGGGGTACCAACAGGGGTTATAAGGGTGGCCAACAGATTTGCGCTTAAGTACCACTTGTATTTCCTACGTGTATGATTCCCTCAACTACGGGTTTATGTGTATAACAATAGATCTCTGTGGCTTAAAGATGCCGGAATACGTCTCTACCCTGAAAGAAAAATTTAACCCACACTTTCTGTCGAAGAAAGTGCTCTGATACCACTTGTAATATAATAGATATAAAATGTATGCAGAATAGAAATAAAATGCTAGAAATGGCAGAATAACAACAATATAACCAGAACATTCACCACAATAGCACTGAAATGATAAGAGAATAATAACAAAAATAACACTTTGAATCTGAAAGCAATGTTCACGGGCCTCTTTGAGGGGGCATATCCAATTGAGAAGAGATCTATTACAATAATATCCAAGCTAGGGTTCTCATACTCTCGACTACTATTTATACTAAAAATAATCATCTAGAGGAAGATCTTTCTAGAAGTGGAAGCTTCTATTATGACTTCTTACATCTGCTTTATTCTATTTTTTTGAAAGGCCTTATTAATATTGACCTTTATTACATCTAAATATATTGTTCTACCTATGTGCGGTTTAGGACCCTAACAGGACAACCTACCCCCTTTTACATGTCGACATATATCATGGATACCATTTGTTTCATGACACCTTTTCCTTTGATGAATTGGAATTGGACCCCAGCCAATGCCGAGCCCATTCATTTATTACATTCCAAGTTATGGGAAGAAAAAGCCCAACATTTCCTTTATGAAATCCATCACAATGTTCTGGTTCATGTTCATATAGCCCTATATGGTTACTCACCTCCTTTAATTTTAGACAGGATTATGGGAAATTTGGGTAAGCTAGTAGATTGGTTTATTGAGGAGAACTTCTCCTACATCCTGGTTTTTGGGTGCTCGGTTCCTCCCCATGCTCTCCCACAATTTTTTCCTGATCGACTGGTATGCAGAGAAGTTGCCTACTAGACAGTAATAGGAGGCATCAACAAAAAGCTGAAGGTAGCCCAGAAAAAGGTATGGCTGACTTTCCCTATTCAGGTTGGCCTGTTTTCATTACTGGGTTTCGGTCACTCCAAGGTGGAAGTTGCAGCTATAGAATATGTCAAATTTGTTCAAATCAAGTTCAAAAGACACGATCCACATAAGATTGTGGAAAACCACCTAGACCAGTTCAACATGAAATGGTATATGCAAGAAAACTCCCTGTATCACAAAATATTTAGGGGAGTTACATCTTATGAGGAGGTACAAGATAGATTCCAAACCCTGCCCCCAGATCAACAAGTTGATTTTATCAGCTTCCAAAAGCACAGGAGGAATAGCCTACCAAAGATACTACGATGAGAGAAAATAACCACTCCCCCTTCTTTGTAAGCTAGGCCAACAGGTTCTGAAGCGAGTCACTTTGGTAAACATAAAGTTGAGGAAACCTCGAAGGGCTCAGAAGTATTGACATAGAAACTAGAATCATCATTGTCAAGCTAGCTAGGCCCCCAGGAAAAATCTCAACTCGAACCTTTCTTGAAGGAGGGAAAAAATGTGCCTCCCTCGTCACCATCTACCCCTGTTGGCACCTCAAATATAGTCGAGTAGTACCAATCTATGGAGATTGGTACTCCTATTACATCATTGACACCTCTACAATACCACCTTGGAAATCCCAATTCTGAAATTATTTTTGTAGATGATCTTACCCCCATATCGCCCGAAGAGATGCATCCTTCCGATATCTTCTTTAATAAAAAAAAAAGGCCATCGTGAAAATGGAATCACACTAGAAAGATGGAGTGATAACTAAAAGGAAGAGAATGGTTTATGATGGGAATAATTGAGATGATCCAAAATTCGCGAAAGAAGTTGTAGGTTCATTAGGTTCTTTTTCCATGACCAATCAATGGTTTGTGGAAAATTTGGCTGAACACCTGCAATAGATGTGCCTATTGGTAGAGAATTTGTAAATTCAAATACAGGCCATGGAACAGACTATAAGGAGCAAGATGAGTCAAGACTTCGAGCAAGTTAGAGCTCATGATCAACAACAAATCCAACAGCTTCAGGCCAACCTTAAGGATCTCCATCAAAGTTCACAAACCAACTCAGGATTGGTCACTCAACGTGATGAATTAATAAAAACATTGCAAGCCAGGTTGTACCTAATCGAAGGTACCTTGATAGATATCTCAATCTTTCAAACTCAAGCAATGGAAATAAACGAGAAGATGGAAATTTCCCAGCAGGACCTTTTTATGAAGGTTGATGCCATCCAAAAGTGCTACCAGGTAGTAGACCTTTCTCTAAAGGACATTTATGTCAAGGAAAGAGAAGCTCGCTCAACCCGAGATAGGTTTCAATAATCTATCATATTCGTGCACAAGGGTAATGTCTCTAACTTTCCTTTGCTCTCTCCTTCTAAACAATTACGAGGTGACATGGCCCTCAAGGTTTGGGAAACAAATTTGGAAGAAAGAAAAATATTAGCTAGAGAGGTAAATGATAATTTCCTGGAAGCGTTGTCATCATTAGATAAGAGTCTAATTGATTTCAAAGGAAGCAATATCTCAGAATCCTTGGAGAAAATTGATATTGAAATGAACCAACAAAATTCCAGAAAGAGAAAGGAAGAAACTCTAACAACTATTCAAGAAATAATCCAAATTGATCTTATTAATATCAATAAATGCCTAGTAAGTCCAAGATCACAATTCCAAGCCACATATTAAGAAGTGAAAAGGATCCAAAAAAATATTCCTCAGGTAGAAAGGAAATTACTCATTTTCAAGGTAAATGAAACAATTGAACCCTCAAGGTTCGTGATAGAATTATCGGATAGATGTAACCAATGTATTGAACATGGAAAAACAATCACAGTCGAGAGCAAGTAAGAAAACATGCACAATACCCTTTCCTTTTTACCTCCCTACCTTGCCTCATTCACTCACATTGTAATCTTCTCTTATCCACTTATCCTTAATTGATCATCATGAAATTGTTCATTATCATTATTTTCACAAATCATCACTTATTCCTGTACCTGTTATCCATTCCTTGATGAGCCATGCAGTGCCATTCATCCGATTATCCTTCCTACCTGATCCCAACTATGATTCATTGCATTGTTGAGCATGTATGGAGGGAGCGAAGAAAACAAAACTAAAATGACCAAGAAATTACATTGAATGATTAAGGTGGCCTATATAACATGTGTATTCAGCCTAAAGGACTAACGAAAAGAGGCATTTTTCCAAGAAGATGAAGGGACAGAGGAGAACGCCAGCGGAGCTCATTAGATTTTATATACTATTGTATTTTTCAAATATATGTTATTTTTATTGTAAGAAGTCCAACTGTTTTGAGTTGTGAGAGTTTTTGTATAAATACATAGATTTAAGATCTATTCTAGGCTTCTTCTTACCGGATGTAATAGAGAAAACTCTCCTTTTTTAGTATTAATACAAGTGCAGACATAGATTCTAATTTGCATCCAGTTTGAGTTATGTGTTTCCTCTATATCCTCATTTCTCTGAATTTATTTACATATTCCTTGAAAATAGATTGATCACAATTTAGTATTAAAACTACTGCGATTATATTTTATTAGCGATTCATTAAGTAAGCAATTTTTCCTTTATATTTCCTATAAGTAATACAAGACCTGGAAGCTACATGAATTACCTCATCTCATATCCTATTCAAGGGTGCACTCTCCACTTTTCCCACACTACAAACAAGGTGAGACTCTTCTGCAATTTATGCCTAACTTTGTTTAAAAGTTTTTGTAGCCTTCCTCCACACCATTTGATATTATAATTGTGACGCAGATAACAAAATATAGCCTCTGTATTTTCCTATTATTAATTTCATTTAAGGATATTTTCTTATATAACTAAAGGTAGAAAAAACACTCTTTTAAAAAATTATTTTTAAATGCTCATGATTCCTGACATTACTCTTTGATACTTAAGTTTAATCTCAGGAACATCTTTTTGGCGCCATTGTCAAGGTTGAAGAAGCAAAATCATTTTCCCTGGGAGAAAAACAAGATAATTTTTTTATCTTTGATGGTGAACAAAGATTGAATACATAAATAAAGATTATTTTGTTTTTCACTTGGCAACTTCACCACAGATAAGGCTAGCATTCAGTCGAAAGAATACCAGGAAAAATCCAGACAATAAGTAGACCACACCATTGTCAGATCCCAAAAATTTGTTGAAACCAAAAGGATATCTTAAATCGACCACTGCATCAATAGGTAAAGTATATCAACCCAAAGTGACACAAGTTAATGCTAAGGTTCTAATTTAGGAACTAACCCCTAAAGAAAGTTTTAAACAAATTCATTCTGTAGAGGCATCAACTAATGAACCTGAGTCTAAACTCGAAACTCCAAAGGTGAGCATTCCCAAGATAAAGGTTGAGGTTGACTTGATAGATACTTTTACCAATGAGAAAAAAAGATCCCATTCAATACCTGTCATCATTGAAACTCTGTTGGTTCTCTCCTTTTCTGAAGTGAAGGTTCCAGTTTCACAAAACTCTGAAGATTACTCTTTATACCTTATTTCATCCATGGTCATATCTCCTATATATACATCTTGTAAATCTGAGGAAACCAACCCAAGTTTTCCTTTTCCTCCTCATATATATTTTCCATATCCTAACAATATTTTTCTGGAACTTCCTTCCCCACGTCCCAAAGTAGTCAAAAGGTCACTACTTCAATCCCTCGAAGTTTTTGAAAATCCCCTTTTTATATCCCAAAGTTCATCTCCCAGACTTCCAATGGTTGGTGCCGATGGCGCTGAAGGCGGAGGAGTAGGTGGACAATGTCAAGTACAAGCTCCACCTCCTAGAATATTTTCCAAGGTAGCAGCCAGATACACTTCCTTGTTCCTCCCTGCCATCCTTCATGATTTGCCCGAAAATTATATGAAAAACCTACCAAAATTCATGGGAGAAGGAGATCTAACTGTGACTGAACACATAGCCTTTTTCGATCAGTTTGTTGATATCCTTGGCATCGAATATGGGGATGTTTACTCAAGGATGTTAGTACAAAACTTTGAAGGACAAGTGAGAACCTTGTTCATAGGACTCCCTGTAGGTTCCATATGATCATATGATGAACTAGAAAATTCCTTCCTAAGACAGTGGGGCGAGAAAAAGGACCATCTCTATTATTTAATCGAATTTTGGTCTTTAAGAAAAAAGAATTCTAAATCGGTCCTTGAATTTACTCAGAGGTTCAACAAACTATATAACAAAATCCCAGCTGAAGTCAAACCTTCTCAACCCGCTGCAAAAGTGATTTTTGTAAGGGCTTTTGAAATTGACTTTTCTCTCCTCTTAAGAGAAAGAAGATTGACCACTTTGTCAGGAATGCAGGACGATGCCATATAAATTGAATCCAATATGATGGCATATGGGAAATTAAAAACTAAGGTTGAGAAAGGAACCAAATAACCTAAGTGTTTCAAAGAACAGGAAGGACCCTCTGGATCTGGAATGGAATTAGATCAAGTCAAACCTGATCCATACGTCAGGAATCATTTCAGGAGAAACCCTAACCCTCATATACAACAAAGACAAGTAAAAAATGAAGATCAAAAGATCCAAGCCTCTTTTAAAGTTGAAAATGTTATGCAGAGGGATGAAATGCAAAATTATGAGGAATTTGAAGAAGATCTGGATAACCTTAGTGATGACAATCCTAAGCCACATTTAACCAGGCAAGATTATGGTAAATCATTAGACCTGGAATCCATGTTTAAGAATGAGGAAACCATCAAAAACCTGGGAGATTCTACGTATCAAGGTCTCACTGACTCAATAATGGTCTAACTCCAACAAAAGTATGATCTAAGGACCAGAGAAAAAAATTCTACAAATGTCCCACCAAAAATGATTTTGTTGCGAGGTAAAATGAATGAGGTAGTAGTTACTAAACCACCAACTGAAACACAAGATTCCTGCACAAATCTAGTTGAAACAAGAATGATATAAACTAAGAAACTAGAAAACACAGAAGAAAAAGTTCCTGCCAGAGAAATTGAAAAAACAAGTGGAGGTTTCAACTTAGAAAATGAACTAAATAAAATCAAAATCCCAATGCCTCTTGTTGAACTTGCAAAAAAACCAATTTATAAAAATCAAATCACCAAAGCAATACATTTTTGTGATGTTGAATGTCATGTGGACGTGATTAATCTGCAAGACGAAAGAACTATAATCATGTTTGGTCCTCACATTGAAAACAATAAGGATTATGTTGCTCCATTTTATATTACACTAACTGTGTATGACCATTTACTACACAATTGTATGTTAGATTTTGGGGGCTCTCATAATTTAATGCCTAATATTATCATGGAAAATTTAGGCCTCAAAATTACTAGACCTTATCAAGACTTGTATTCATTTGACTCTAGAAAAGTTAAGTGTCTATACATGATTAAATATTTTGTAGTAAATCTTGCTCAGATCCCTATAAAAAGTACCCTTATGGATGTGGTCATTGTTGATGTCCCTGCAAGTACAACATGTTTCTATCCAGGTCTTTGGGCACCAAATTAGGAGGATCAGTTCAACTGGACATGACTTACACTACTATATCGATTTTCGGTTGGCAATTTACACGACTCTACAGAGAAACTAGACCGGTGTATACTGTAAGTGACCCCCAAAACCCCAATAATTACCCAGTCTATGTTGTTGATCAAGACTTAGGAAATTATATATTATCTATAGATGATGATTTAAAAGAATGTAAAGAAGAATAAAATAAAAAAATAGAAATAACACAGAAAAATGTAAATATTAGAGAAGGAATGTGAAAAATGTTCTTCGATGGTGCCTCATTGATGCAGATCCCCTATCCCTCTTAAGGACTGTGCGACCTCTTGGTCAGGATCTTCTGGTTCTAGAGCTGAAATGGCTCTTTTGGTTCCAAATTGGAACCCTTCGAATGAACACACAGGTCCCCTCCCCACACAAATGCTCGATTGACTTTTCCAAGTGCCAAGCATGAGATTCCATAGAACACAACCAAGAGTTGTGACCACACCCTTATCCTTCCTGCCTTTCATGAATCACGATCTCACGATTTTGAGTTCTATAGTGCAAGAAATCTACCTCCCAACTCGCAATACCTGATTTCACGAAATGGACCGACGTCGTTGTTTTTCGATTCAGGGTTTTGGGAGACAAAACCTCTTTCCTTCCAACTTGTGATACCCAAGATCGTGAATTGGACTAATGGTCTAGATATGCCAGTGATCGATGGTTCAGGTCGAATCACAATCTCGCAACTTGGGGGTTTGAAAGACAAGACCTCTATCCTTCCATCTTGTGATACTCGAGATCGCGATGTGGACCAATGGTCCAGATCTTCTTGTGATTGACGGTTCAGATCAAATCGCAATCTCACGACTCGAGGGTTTGAAGTGCAAAGAACTCCGCTTCCCATCTCACGATACCTGAGTTCACGAAATGGACCGACCCCGCAATTTTGTGATCTCACGACTCAGGGTTTTTGAAGACAAGACCTCTATCCTTCTAGCTTGTGATACCTGAGTTTGCGAAATGGACCAACGATCCAGATCTATCTGAGATCAATGGTCACTATTCCTCCTGAGCCTTTGGACATCAAGGAGCCCTCGCCGCTAATGTTAAGAACCTGAATAGATCTACAAATATAATCACCACAAATACTGAATACACAATAGATCCACAAGCAAGATAGAAGAAGCCACACTTTATTATTACCAAACCCTTGAGGTAGGGAAACACCATACAATGGATCCTATTATGGAAGGGATCCTCCCCTGTTCACTT
>JASDQU010010776.1:173280-184358 GCA_032191745.1 Picea mariana | reverse complement strand
CTTGTGGGGTTTTGGTGTTTTCCCTTAAGGATTCTCCACCATCTGTTCAGATATTCACGATCTCCCCTCCTGGATCTATGTAGCGTTAAAGTCTGTGCTCCTACCTCAAATTAGATGGTTTATGAGATTCTCCACCGTGATCCAACACTCAATGATGTTATTCCTCCTAATCTTTTACTTGCTTCAGACTTAGAATATTTTCTAAGTCTTAGAAGACTCGGTCTTCGCTTCTTTCAAGGAATGAGTTCCTGGATTTGGAAACACTTTCCGAAGTGTTTTTCCTCTTGATATTTGTCTGGTTCAGACTTCGATTTCCTATGCACTCCTTGCGTCTGAGGGATTTTGATAACTTAGATCCATAGTATTTCTCACTGAGAAATTCCTCAAGATTTCCTTACATTCTTCTCTGGCTCGATGCACACCTTGCAGAGCTTCCAATGAAGAGAAACAATTGAAACTGGAAAAACTCACAGTTTCATCCACTTGTTCATGAAAACAAAAATGACAGGAAAACACACACAGTCCACACACCATACATTTGGATCAATTTTCCTTCTGTTCTATTCACAAGTGCCCAATGGCTACATAATACATTCAAAATTATAGTAGCTCAAAAACTGAGACCTCTTCCTAACACGCAGTTCTCTCTTACAACTAATTTCTCTTTGTATTGCAGTTTCCCCTAACTGTGTGTACAAGCTTCTATTGGGCGTCCCTTCCATTGGACCAGATACTCAAAATAATTCTTCCTCCTAGTCTTCTTGCCAATCCTCTAATCCAGAATCTTCTCCATCTGTATATTTTCTGCCACAGGCATCTGCTTCTCCCACTAAATCTTTCCTTGATCTTCTGACCCTTCCGTTTCATCTTTCTTGTACAGATATAGGTCTAAAACATTGAATATGGGCGAAATGCCAATGCCATCTGGTAGCTCGATCTCATAGGCATTTGCATCAAACTTCCTCAAGATCTTACAGGGTTCTATCTTCTTCATATTTAACTTGTTATATGTTCCCCTAGGGAATTTTTCCTTCCTGAGATGTGCTAAAACCTAATCTCCTACTTCAAATTGAAGTTCCCTGTGATGTTGATTAGCTCTGTGCTTGTATTTCTAATTAGAACTTTGTAATTGTTCTTTGATCTGACTATGGAGTTTCGGCATTTCAACAACAAAATCCTCTTCTCCAACACCTCTGATCTCTCCCTGTTCCAAGTCTCTCAACTCAGATACTCCTCTGGGTTTCATTCCATATAGCATTTGGAATGGGCTCCTTCCAGTTCTCCTATTTGGTGAGTAATTGCATGCAAATTCTACTTGTGGTAGAATCTTATCCCACTGGTTATGGTGTTCAGTAACCAGACTTCTCAACAAGTTCCCCAAACTTCTATTTACCACCTCAGTATGCTCATCTATCTAAGGGTGATAAGCTGATTTGAAGGACAAATCTATCCCCATCTTCTTCCACAATGTCCTCCAAAAGTGACCAACAAATTTTGTGTCTCTGTCTAAGACAATGCTCCTGGGTAAACCATGAAGTCTCACAACTTCTCTGAAAAACAGATTTGCAACATGTGTTGCATCACTAGTATTCTGGCATGGGATGAAATGTGCCATATTTGAAAACCTATCCACCACCAAAAATATGGATTTGAATCCTCTTTGTGTTCTTGGCAATCCAAACACGAAATCCATGCTTATTGCATCCCAAGGCCTCTCTGGTATTGGCAATGGTTGATACAATCCAGTGTTCTGTCTTTTCCCCTTTGCATGTTGGTAGATTTTACATCTATTCACAAACTTTATCACTTATGTTCTCATACATGGCCAATAGTATGAACTGCTCAACTGTGTAAACGTTTTATCATGGCCGAAATGTCCAGCCAATCCTCCACTATGATTCTCCTTCAGAAGATTGTCCCTCATTGAGCATCTTGGTATGCACAACTGATTTCCTCTGAAAAACAATCCTTCCTAAACCATATACTCTATCCATTGACTTCTATATCTCAGTACAAGGCTTGTACATGCTTCGTAGGCCTCCTTGAAATATATATCATCTCAATACATATCCTTAAGGTTTTCAAACCCGAAGGTCTCCACCTGGAATTCCTGCAGAATTAAACATCTCCTGCTTAACGCATCAACAACTTTGTTAGCATTCCTAGCAATATGTTTTATGACAAAAGTAAAATTTTGCATAAATTCAACCCATTTTGCATGCCTCTAATTCAGTTTTTCTTGTCGGGTTATGAATTGTAAAGCTTGGTTATCGCTATACAAGACAAACTCTTGCGGGACAAGATAATGCTTCCATTTCTTCAATGCTTGAATTATGGCATAGAACTCCTTGTCATATGTGGAGTATTTCCTCTTAGTCTCTTTCAACTTATCACTGAAATAGGCAACAGGTCGATTGTCCTGACTCATAACTACTCCTATTGCAACTCCTCTTGCGTGACATCTTACCTGAAATGTCTTCCCAAAATTCACCAAGACTAGAATTGGTTGTTCTGTTATCTTCTCCTTCAGTATATTGAAGCTCCTTTTAGCCTCCTCTGTCCATTTAAAATAATTGTGCCGCTTCTTCACTATATCCATCATGGGTGCACAAATCTCACTTAAGTTTCTAATGAACTTTCTGTAAAAACTTTCTAAACCATAAAATCTCCTTACCTCGAACATGCTTCTTGGTGACAACCATTCTTTGATTTCTTTCACCTTCTCTAGATCCATCTTCAATTCATTCGAAGAGATCACGAAACCCAAATAAATGAGTTTTGTCTTCATAAAAGAGGATTTCTTCAAATTGATCAGCATCTTCTCCTGCTGTAGCCTCCTCATTACTAGCATTAGGTGCCTCAAATGCCCCTCTTTAGTCCTGCTAAAGATCAATATATCATCCAGATATATGACCACGAACTTGCCAATGAAATATTTTAGAATTTCATTCACCAACCTCATAAAAGTACTCAGGGAATTCGTTAAGCCAAATGGCATAACTAGCCACTCATGCAGACCTTCATTCATCTTAAAGGCTATTTTCCATTCATCACCTTCTCTCATCCTAATCTGGTGCTATCCACTTTTCAGATCTATCTTAGAAAATAAATTTTCTCCACTTAAGCAATCCATTAAATCATCCATTCTCGGTAAAGGAAATATATACCTGATGGTGATCTTGTTAATGGCTCTCAAGTCTGTGGACATTCTCCATCCTCCATCTTTCTTTGGGATTAACACAGTTGGTATTGTGCATGGGCTCAAACTTTCCCTGACCAAACCCTTATCCAGCAATTCTTGGACTTGGTTCTTCACCTCCTCATTTTCTCGAGGTGTTAATATTATGCTACCTTGTTCGAAAGGCTTGCTCCTAGTATCAAGTCGATATGATGATTGATACTCCTGATGGGTGGAAATGAGTTTGGCAACTCATCCATCACTATATCAACAAAATTATCCAGTAGCTCCTGAACTTCTTCAGGCAAATCATCCATTGATGTACTTGTAAGGATGACTCTGGGCTTCCTCACCATAGAGAAATGCATCTCTTGTTCTTCCTTGACTTCATTCAGGAGTTCCTTCCCACTCATGAGAAGTATGCTTGTGTTGGCTTCCTCCTTCGCTCTCTTCTCCTCCATTGGCAAGAACATATGCGTCCTACCATTCTTCTCCAATGTATATGTATTCTTTCTTCCATCGTGAATGAAATTTCTGTCAAACTGCCATGGTCTTCCCAACAAAATGTGGCATACGTCCATGGGAATTACATCACATCGGATTTCATCTTTATATCCTCCTATTTTAATTTCAACCAGGCATTGTTTAGTGATCATTACCTAATGTCCTTTTTGCAGCCATGAGACTTTGTATGGCCTTGGATGTGTAGTTTTCTTCAGCTCCAATTTCTCCACCATCTCTGTGGATACTAGGTTGTCAATACTCCCATTGTCAATGATCACCTTGCATACTTTATCCTTAGTCTTGCAAGCTATCCTGAAGAGACTATTTCTTTGCACTGGTTTTTCAATTTCTGCCTCTGATTTTAAGAGAACTTTTCTCAACATCAGGGATGCTCCATCCTCTACTCCTTCTACCTCAACATCTCTTCGTTGTACTTCTGAAATGTGATCTTATCCTCCTTCCTTCTTCTTCTCAAGGAATTCCCAAGACATGTGTCCTATCTTTCCATAGGCATACCATCTTACTCCTCCTCAACCTCTTCCTCTAGAAGGGTTTCTTCCACTACTCTGTCTCCCTCATGAACTTCCTCCTCATTTTGAGTGATTGTGTGGTTTCTCAGCCTCATCCTTAGACTGATGTGCTCTATCATGGTTAAATCCCTTGCTTTTTCTTGGGATCGAGCCTTTACCTCTTCCTCGCTGGTTCTGTTTTCTGGCCAGCTTCTCCTCTACCTTTAGCACAAACTGATAAGCATCTTCCACGGTTTTGACTGACATCATGCTGAGCTCATCCTAGATCTCATATCTCAAGACATTTATATGTCTGGTGACTTTCTCTTCATCTCGCTCCCTTTTTCCAGTTCTGATGCTCAGTCGGTAGAACTCCTCGGTGTACTCCTTGACTGTCATCCCTTTCTGTCTCAAGTTCTATAGCTTCCTGAACATAGTGGTCTAGTAGTCTTTGGGTATGAACTTATCCTTCAGTTTGGCTACCATCCTATCCCAACTCTTTATTCTATGTTTTCCTTTACTTCTCCTCTCAGCCTGTAGTTCGTCCCACCACAGTGTTTCATTCCCTTTTAGTCTAGTGACTGCCTGCTTCACCTTCTTCTCCTCACTGACATCTTCATAGTCGAAGTGTTTGTCTATGGACCTTATCCAGTCCAACAGTTATTCAACATCTATATTTCCCTCATACATGGGGACCTCTATCTTAGCTCTATCTCCCAATCTGGCAATTGCTCTCAACAAACGTTCTTCTACAACATCCTCTCCTGCAGCTTCTTCAACCTCAACCTCTTCACTTTCTACATCACTAACATCCGCAACATCAGGTGCTCTTCTCTGTGATGCTTCCATTGTTTCCAATCAGGTGTGAAGCTCTCGCATCTCCCTTTCTATAGCATGGTTGGATAAAGGTGACTCTCATCTCCTTGGCGGCATTATGTCGATTGTCTGTCACACACAGAGTACAACTCCAAGTTCTTTGTCTCCTTCTTTTCCTCCTTCACCTAAAGTCTATAGACGAAAAATTGAGGCTCTGATACCACTTGATGCAGACCCCCTATCCCTCTTAAGGAATGCGCGACCTCCCGGTCAGGATCTTCTGGTTTTGGAGCTGAAATGGCTCTTCTGGTTCCAAACTGGAACCCTTCGAATGAACACACAGGTCACCCCCCACACAAATTCTCGGTTGACTTTTCCAAGCGCCAAGCATGAGCTTCCACAGCACACGACCAAGAGCTGTGACCGCGCCCTTATCCTTCCTGCCTTTCGTGAATTGTGATCTCATGATTCAAAGTTTTGTAGAGCAAGAACTCCACCTCCCAACTCGCGATACCCAAGTTCACGAAATGGACCGACGTCGTTGTTTTGCGATTCGGGGTTTTGGGAGTCAAGACCTCTATCCTTCCAACTTGTGATACCTGAGATCATGATGTGGACTAATGGTCCAGATCTTCCAGTGATCGATGGTTCAGGTCAAATCACAAAATTAGGACTCGGGGGTTTGAAAGACAAGACCTTTGTCCTTCCTTCTTGTGATACCCGAGATCGCGATGTGGACCAATGGTCCAGATCTACCTGTTATCGAGGGTTCAGATCAAATTGCAATCTCGTGAATTGGGGGTTTGAAGCGCAAAGAAATCCACTTCCCAGCTCACAATACCCAAGTTCACGAAATGGACCAACCCCACAATTTCGCGATCTCACGACTCATGGTTTTGGAAGACAAGACCTCTATCCTTCTAGCTTGCGATACTCGAGTTCGCAAAATGGACCAATAGTCCAGATCTATATGAGATCGATGGTCACTATTCCTCTTGAACCTTTGGACATCAAGGAGCCTTGCCGCTAACCTCCTTGCAGTTCCACCTTATCCAACGTCTTGTGGGGTTTCGGTGTTTCCCCTCGAGGATTCTCCACCTTCCGTTCAGATCTTCGCAATCTCCCCTCCTGGATCTACGCAGTGTTGAAGTCTGTAGTCCTACCTTAAATTGGATAGTCCACGAGATTCTCCACCACAATCCAATGCTCGATGATGTTCTTCCTTCTGAGCTTTTACTCTCTTCAGACTTGGAAGATTTTCTAAGTCTTAGAAGACTCGGTCTTCGCTTCTTTCAGGGAATGAGTTCTTGGATCTGGAAACACTTTTCAAAGTGTTGTTCCTCCTGAGCTTTGTCTGGTTCAGACTTCTATTTCCCATGCACTCCTTGCTTCTGAGGGATTTTGATAACTCAAATCCATGGTATTTCTCACTGAGAAATTCCTCCCAATTTCCTTACATTCCTCTCTGGCTCGATGCACACCTTGTAGTGCTTCCAATGAAGAGAAATAATTGAAATTGGCAAAACTCACAGTTCCATCCACTTGTTCATGAAAACATATATGATAGGAAAACACACACAGTCCACATACCATACATTTGGATCAATTTTCCTTCTATTCTATTCACAAGTTCCCAATGGCTACATAATACATTCAAAATGACAGTAGCTCAAAAACTAATACCTCTTCCTAACTCGTAGTTCTCTCTTACAACTAATTTCTCTCTATATTGCAGTTCCCTCTAACTAGGTGTACAAACTTCTACATAACTCAAAAATGTTTCTAGGGTTTCCCCTGGCTACTTTCCTACTCTAAAATTTCATCCTACTCTATATTAGTTTAGTCACATTCCAGGGTCAAAGTGGGAACTCCTGCTCTGTTTACAATTTCAAAATTTGTCTCAAAGGGAAAAATTTGGCACTGGTTCAAGCATGCCTCCAAAGGTGAATTCCGGCGTTGAGTGGAGGTAGATTCTGAAATCGGTTGTAACTACCCGCATTGAAGTTCTGGAAGAACTCTCACGTGTTCAGTGTCCCACCTCTGCGCGCTTTCCATTGATGCTCCTGCATCACTCATCCTACAAAGGAGCAGGAGCTGGAGTTTTATTCGTGGCACTGGGCGATGAGTATGTTATTCCCTTCTGTTATAGGTTACAATGGGATATAGATTACATGAATAATGTCTATGAATATGAAGCTCTCATTTTAGGATTAGAAGTTGTGAGGAAGTTAAAAATCAAACATCTAATAGTTTATGGTGATGCAGAGCTTATTGTAAAACAAGTGAAACAATAGTATCAAGCCAAGCACCCAAGGTTGAGATCATATAGGAAATGTGCCTAGGATATCATAGATATTTTCTTCTCGTCTTTTAACATACACTCTATTCCCAGAATGGAGAACCAACAAGCTGATTCCTTGGCCAAGGCTGTTGCAACCTTCATACCTCCCATCATCTTGAAACTGAAGTATCACATTGAGATGAGACACAAAACTTCGATTCCGAATAAAGTTCAACAATGGAAAGTATTCAAGGATGACGAGCAAATCAAACAATTTTTGTAAATGGTTGATGATTTTCTGAAACTCACATAGATGAGGAAAACCAAAATGATCATGTTTGGGTTATGCAAGAAGGAGAGAATAAAGAAAAATTCCAAGAGAAGATTGCAAACCATCGCATTCTCATGCTTAAGAACAATCAAATTCCCAGAGGCCTGATTCCCTTAGAAATACTATTTTACCAAGATGACATAACTTTAAAGTCTACCTTACGTCCTCAACCTGAAGAACTTGAATACTGTAATGTAGGAATTGATGAAGATCCAAAAATGGTCAAGATGTCAAGGTACCTTCTGACCCAAATGAAAAGTAAGTATGTTGAGTTGTTTAGGCAGTACAAGGATGTTTTTTCTTAGTCTTATGATGATATGAAAACTTATGATACCTCTGTTATCGAACATAAGATTCCTCTAAAACATGGTATTAAACATTTTAGACAGAAACTTAGACAGATAAACCTTATTCTCCTGCCAATGATAGAAATGGAAGTCAAGAAACTTCTCGATGCAAAAATCATCATTTCACTTAGATATTCTGAATGGGTGGTCAATCTGGTTCCTGTTATAAAAAAGAACGACGAAATAAGGATTTGTGTGGATTTCAGAAACTTAAATCAATTGTCCCTCAAAGAAAACTACCCACTCCCGAAAATGGATCATGTTCTAGAAAAGGTAGCTAGAGCTAGCAGAATGTCCATGATTGATGGTTTTTCCAGATACAATCAAATTGATGTCCATGAAGATGATAGAGAAAAGATTGTGTTTACCACTTTGTGGGGAAATTTTATGTACGATAAAATGCCATTTGGTTTAATGAATGAAGGGGATACTTTCCAGAGAGAGATGGACATTTCTTTCGTCCGTGAGAAAGACAAATTCATTGTTATTTATCTTTATGATTTGACAGTTTTTTCTAACTCTGATGTAGAACATCTGCTACACCTTAGGCAGACCTTCGAAAAATGTAGAAAGTTCAGTTTGTCTCTTAATCCTAAAAACTCACATTTCACTATGAAAGAATGTAAGATCTTGGGTCATATAGTATCAAAATAAGGAATCAAGGTCGACACTAAATGAGTTGAGGCTATAGACACGATTAATATTCCTAGGAACATAAAAGAAATTCAATCTTTTTTAGGAAAGATCAACTTTTTGAGAAGATTCATTCCAAATTTTGTTGAAATAATTAAAATGATTACAGATATGTTGAAGAAAGACAACAAAGTGAAATGGATTGTTGAAGCTAAAGCATCATTCAAGCGATTCAAGAAAGCTATAATAAAAGCACCAATGCTAGCAAGTCCAAACTATACTAAGGGATTCTTGATCTTCTCTTTCACTTCTGAACATAGTATCACGGAGGTTCCCCTGCAAAAGAACGAAGAATTTTTCGAGCAGCCAATAGAATTTTTTAGTAAAAGTATTAGGGATGCAGAATTAAGATATGATATACTTGAAAAAAAATCTTACGCAATGGTGAAATCTCTCAAAGATTTCAGGACATATGTGTTGCATTCCAAAATAATCACTTACATGCCAACAAGCATTGTCAAAGACATCTTGGTTTAGACATACAATGATGGAAAGAGATGTGGGTGGTTGGCTAAAATTCAGAAGTTTGATCTAGAAGTGAAACCGACCAAACTAGTCAAAGGTCAAGCCCTGGAGAAGATGTTAGCCGAATCAAATTTCAAGGCGCTCGGGATAAATCACCTAGAATCACACCGATATCTCCCAGATATAGAGGATCTTGATGATCAAACACCTACGATTCATATTAAAGAGAATTTTTCTTCCTCTTCTTGGTATTGCGATATTGTTTCATACCTCCTTACCCTTGAGTGCTCGAATGACATGAATCCATCCAAAGAGAAAACTTTGAAGATAAATGCAGTCAAATATTGTATTATTGATGGATAGTTGTAATGGAAGGATCCTATAGGCTTATTTTGTGTTGCCTAACATAATATGAAACAAAAGGTGTCATCGAAGAATTCCATAAAGGAGTATGCGGAGGACACCATGCCTGGAGAGAAACGACCTACAAGATTTTAAGAGTTGGATATTACTGTCCAAAGTTGTTCATCGATGTGAACATGAAATTTAGAGCCTGTAATTCATGCCAACTGTTCATTGGAAAATAGAAGCTCCCCACCCTACCCTTAATCCTAGTAAAATCTGAAGCCCTTTTTCAACAATGGGGCTTGGACTTCATCGAAGAAATCCATCCGAAATAAAGTGCCCAACATTGGTGGATTTAAACCTCTAATGATTACTTCATGAAGTGGGTAGAAGCCATTCCGACTCGGAATGTTACCGATTCAGTAATAATAAGCTTCTTGGAAGAGAACATCCTATCGATATTTAGTTGTCCACGGAAAAAAGTCACTGACAATTCCCAATCTTTCAAATCTATGACAATGGTCAATTTCTACCAAAAATACAACATCATGTTAGTACATTCTACAACCTATTATCCTTAGGGGAATGGGTTGGCCGAATCATCTAACAAGAGGTTGATGACTATAATAAAAAAAAGTGTTGAAAAAAAATAAGAAGGCTTGTCACATCCACTTGAAATACGCTTTGTGGGCGAAACCAAATATGGTACTAATGTTGTACTTCCTATCAATATCGCTCTTCTTGTGATGAAGCTTTGGAAGGATGAAAGTGAAGAGAAAAATGAAATTACAAGTGTTATAACCCTATAATTCATAGGATCATCTTTTGATTGGAAATTTTTCACTCTGGGTGTATAGGTTTGCAAATAATATTTCATCTCTGCAAATTATTTTCAAGGGAAGCAGTGCACCAAACCCTCAAAAAGTCATTAAGCCTAAGTTTTTCCTCATATAATGCATTCGCTCTTGGATAATAAAGAACGTGCTTAGATTGATGATCGATCTAGCAGCATGTAAATCAACGACTGGCAGTGGATTCCGGACCCCCTCAACTATTCTTCTTTTAATGGTGGGGGGGTCTAGAATGGTAATTAAAAAGTGCGCACAGATATACGGTTTTCATGGAGGCACGCAGATGGACGGTCTACAGGCAATTCTGGACCCCCCCGATCGTTCTTCCTTTAACGGTGGGGGCGGGGGGAGTCCGGAATGAGGCATTTTTCTTTAACAGGCCCTGTCCCATTGTGTCATCCGTCCATTGTGCCCGATCCTCCGTCACCTTTTCTGCATCCTTCATCCGCCGCTACACCCTCACCCCCTTGTCCTTTGTCTAGTCGAATACACCCCTTCACCAATCTCACCCATCCATGAATAAACAGACTTGGGATAAAAACATTAAGTTAATAATGCTAGTAATAAAATTTAATATAGTTAGTTTAATAAGTATGCTAGTTTTTGGATTAAATAAAACAATTAAAAATAAAAACAAAATATAATAAATATATATTAAAACATTAAATAATATAAAAACAAATTATATAAAACAAAATATTAAAAAAAAAAAAAACATTAAATAAAATACAAACAAATATAAAAAACAAACAAAAAAT
>JASDQU010010776.1:106117-129296 GCA_032191745.1 Picea mariana | reverse complement strand
GTCGGTAATCATCTTTATAAAAAGGTTTCAAGTGCTCAGCATACTCATCAAACATCTCAAGGTAAGACTGGAAATCATCTGAAAAACAAGGTACCATGTCATCCTTGGTGTTTGGAGAGCTACAAGTAAAGACTTCATCTCCTTGTTGCCACTGGTCATAAGTAATTTGTTGTGAGCCCCACTATTCGGAATGTTGCTCCAAGCATCCTCACAACCTCGCACATGTTCCTTCGAACAAATTTTACCTGTGTATCTAACTTCACATCCTTCAATGTTGTTTGAAAATCATGTTGTCATCAAAGTGTGACATTGCATCCAATCCACAATGTTCCTTTTATGTGTCCCCCACCGTCTTGCTTGAGTAGCTTTCAAAACCTCATCTAGTGCCAAAAATATCTGTTGTACTAGTACAACTACTTCAAATTCCAGTAAGAAAATTTCTAAATGATTTAAACCATCAAATGTGGGCAAGTTACTTACTTATGTTCCAATCCATCAAACTTCCCTGGTCAATCTAGCACATCTCCGCATAGAAAGTTCATACATTTTGTTCTGCCAATTCTCCATTTCTTATTCTGAGTCCGATGAGCATGTGTTGTCAATTCACTAGATCAAATTCCCATCTATTGTAGGGTTAATGTAATGCTATTGTCTTGCTATCAATTTATAGATATTCTCTAGCTCATATGCACGGTCTTCCTCTCTAGTGGGTTATGTGTATCTTCGACCTTCATCAAGATCCAGAGGTGTAATGACCCTAAGGCCATCACCTTCAAATGTCATTCTTATTTTCTTTAATTCAACAATAGTGGAATTGTTAAAATCCCAATCAATTCCTAATAGCACAAGATAAGGATAGTTATCATCAACTATCTCAATGACCTTGAAGTCCACAAATGTTCTTACCTTTATCGATGTCCACAGGGACATGCTCCATCCTTCCAAAGGGTATTACTGCCTACTGATTAGCCATCCTAGGCCTAATAGGGGAATAGATCAACTTAGGTTTTCCCAACAATGCCTAGGTTTGCTTCGTCATAACATTGAACTCTGACCCTAAGTCGAGGACCACATAATCTATATCATAATATCCAATTTGGGCATTAAGGTGTAGTTCCTTATTTGTCCTTCTCTTTTTGGATATTTTATGTACTACTTTATTCAGTAGAGGATCTACCCTTCCTATCTCATATTGCCTGATCAAATTTTGTAGTTCTTGTATGGCCTTTTCATCCTTAATCAAATTAATGCAAGTACATAAGAATTCCATAAGTCTTCTTACCTCTTTTTCTTCTCCGAGTGAAGCAAACTAATCAAAGGCCATGGGTATTCCACATCCTCTCACTTCTAGTTGTGCCTTTGATGAAGAATCCTGATCTCTTTCAAACTATTTTCTTGCCTCTTCAAATGTCTACTTCTCTTTCTTTGGATCAAACTCCTGTGTCTTCTCTGTAGTTATTCTAATTACTGCTTCTTCTATAATATTCCCTAGGGTCACCCTATCTTCTCCTCTAGAAATGTCTCCTCTAGTGATAACAACGAATCTAGGATCCACTCTGCAAGGTTTTGTTGATATTAGTTGTACTTATCGATTCCCTCCTAGTCTCTCTTGAATTTTAGCTAACAAAGCAGGACAATCTTCTATGACATGTTCAAATGAGTTGCAATAACTGCAAGTGGTACAAGGGTTCTGACGGCCCCTTGCCAAGTGACCTGGCTATGCACAGTTAGAACAAATGATCTGACCTCGACCTTGGCCCATGCCTCCTCCTCGTCCTCTTCCACTGAATCTGCCATGAGGGTTGAAGTTTCCTCTTCCTGGGGAGTTAAAATATGTAGTATTTCCTTCTTGTTGTACTTCTCCTTGAATTCTATATGTGTATCTTGATCTTTCATGCAAGAGTTAATAAGCCCTACAATATTTCTCTTCATGCCCCACGGATTTACAGAATGTACAGTAAAGGTTGGTAGGTGTCTGGACATAATTTTGCATGTAATAGCATTCTCCATGGAGATGTCTATTTATACATACCTCACACCAAGGTGGAGTAACCTACTTCAAAGGGATAGGGGATCTTGAAGCCAAGTACTCATGAAATAGAGGACAATGCTCCTTTTCATGACCTTATGATTTTCATCTGATACACCAAATATATTCTATTTTATCTTTTATCTTTTCCCTCATATTTCTTCATATCTTCGACCTACAGTGATAGGCTAGTTAGCTGACTCAAAATTTGACTCATACCTGAGTTGGATTCTCCCATAGGGGTTGATTCTAGTTTCATGGTGATCTCCAATGCCTCAGCTTGCAAAGTGATATTATGTTGCATCAGAGGGACTCTGATGTGTGGTAAGAGGGCAGCGATGAATCATTATTTATTCTGTTCATCTGGAATCTGAAAACTCAAATGGCCTGTCAGTGTCTTAAACCTATGATCAAACTCCCAAACAGGTTCAACTACTCTCTGCTTGATTTCTTTCAACTCTGTGATGCACTGTGTTGAAAAAAAGTTTAAACATTTCATCCCTAAGGTCTAGATTTTTGTTTTTAAGGTTTCAAATTTCCTCAAACAAGAATTTCGTCATTTCTAAATTCGTGATGCCTTTTTATTGTTTACTTTTGGACAACGAACGGAAAAAATTTACAAAAATATAAATTCTCCAGTGCCCTTTGAAAAAATTATTTAAAACGAATTGTAATTTTAAAATATGCAATCTTTTTTAATTTAAAAGTTAAAGAAATCGAAATTTGGGATTTTCCGCAAACAAATGATTGATGCAAATTGAATCACGAAACCCCAATCCCCGATTTCCCGATGCATTTAATTCTTAAGTAAAAGAACAGATTAATCTAATCTCTTCTAATAAAGATTAAGGGTTAAATAATTCCATCATGATTTCGAGATTCACGATTCTATAAGAGCGCATCTCATGTCATCAAGTTTCCCGAAATCTCGATGTCCGGAATTCCGACTAATGAAATCCTGAAAGGGTTGAATCTCGATTAATCAACATACTAAAAACATTTAAATATTAAATAAAACATCGCTATTTTGTGATTTCGCATTTTCGGTGATCGAGATTTTTCGATGACTTACCTTTCGACATCAAGATTGCCGAAACCCCCAAAATTCATGTTTTCAGTTTTAATCTATAATTAACACTAATAAATCTTCTTTCTAAAATGGGTTTAAAGCTAATCTTTCTCTAAGTGTTCATTAATGCTTCATTTTCTGACTAAGCAAGTTTTTTGAAAAGCCAAGAGCGCCCAAGTACGGATATTAAATGCATATCTCCGAAAATATCTTCTGCATTAAGAGCTTTAATTTCGTGACAGATGTAGAATTCCCATTATTTTTAAGATATATTCAAAATAAACGTTCGAATGTCTGTATTTTCATTTCAAAGCTGAGCTTATTCATCCACTCTCTGTGACAGGTTTTCAAGTCAAACACAGAACTATGACACCTAAAAAAGCACCGAAGAAAAATGAAGACCAACAGGAAGGTGATATTATCTCTGATACTACTCCACACGCCATACACTCCATCAAATCATGGACTGGAATTTATGAATTGTTGGAGGACGAGCTAAAGTATGCAGACACTGATTCAGAAAATCATCTCCGAGATCCTGTTCACAAATACCACTTAGCCCTTTGGGAACAAAATGCTAAAGAGGCGTTTTATAAGGTTTGTCATTTTGTCATTATTCCTATGCACAAATTATTTTTTGGATGCGAAACCCCTCGCATTTCTGATGCAGTCATAGAAAATATTAAATCAGTCGTCGACTGGTTTATTGAAGAAGATTTTTCCTATATTAGAGTTTATGGCTATTCCATTCCCCTCCACGCACTCCCAAAATTCTTACCAGACAGACTGGGATGCAGAGAAGTAGATCATCAGATAGCCAAGGGTGGTATTGGGTTGGAATTGAAAGAACTTAAGAAAAAAGCATGGCCATATTTCCCTGTTCATGTCGAGAAATATCCTTTATCAAATTTAGGCCATTCTAAGGTTGAGGCCGAGTCATTGGCAGAAGTAAAGCTAGTAAATATTGAATACAAAAAATATGACCCTTACCAAATAATAAGTAGGTATTACATACACTGTAATTTAAAGGCATATGAACATGAAGTTTCTATTTATGATGATATTTTTAAAGATGTTAAGTCTTATGCAGAAGTGTTGAACAGAGTCCAAGCCTTTCCACCTGACTCACAGGCTCAGTTCGCATCTTTTCAAAGCCATAGGTGAAGCTGCCTGCCTAAGATTTTACAGGGTGAAATGTCGACCCCATTGCCAGAACAAGAAGAAACCCCTCCATGGTTTGAAACTGATACTCAGGGTAAATCAAATGACAAAGGTAAGTTGAAAGATATTTGGATACCTTCCCAAGACGCGAAAGGTTCTCAAACAAAAGAATCGGGAATGGATAAGGGAAAAGAACCAGAAACAATTCCAGAAATCATAAAGAATGTTCCAGAAAAGATAGGAGGAACAACTTCAAAAGAACTTGGTAGTCCTATCACCTCTTTAACTCCATTATAGTCGACTTTCGGAACTCCCCATGAAGGAGTTTTATATGTTAGTGATCTGGAGCCGATTTCAACAGATGAAATCCCCCCATCATATTACTTTTTCAGCAAAAAACGAAGAGTAGTCTTGAAACAGGAGATTCATCCTAGAGGAGAAGGAATGATTAAAAAGCATAGAGTTATCATAGACAGAAAGAAACTCAAGGATGGAGAGTTCACTATAGAATTAGCAGGTACAGTGGGTGGTATAGCATTAGCTAATATGTATTCTGTAAGAAATTTAACAACTATGCTGGAACAAAAGGAACAAACAATAATCCAATTGCAAGACAAGCTAAAGGAAAATGAAAGGAATACTAGTTGGGGAATACAGAAGGGTTTAGAACAAGCTAGACTTAAGTATATGCAAGAAATTCAGAAATTGAATAAAGACTTGGATGAGGAAAAACATTTAATGCGGGTCACATAGGAACAGGTTCAAAAGCTGGGAGAGGAAAACAAACAGTTGCGAGATAAGATTATTTCAATTACTAACCAGGTAATAGAGCTTGAAAGTTTCAGGACATGGGCATTGGATATATATGTAAGAATAGAGGAGGAACAACAGAAAGTATTCTTGAATCTGGAAATAATCCAGAACTATTTTCAAGAATCAAATAAGTCTTTGGAGAATGTGTTCCAGAAAGAACGAGAGGTGAAAGCAGCAAGGACTACTTTTCAGAAAGCAGTGGCTTCCTCATTAAAGGAAGAAATTGGAAAGACTCCAAAATTGTCTATTTCTGAACAGGTTAAAGGGGATATAATGATTAAAGTATGGGAAACAAAATTGGCTGAATATAAATGAATCACAAGAGAAGTTAATGAAGATTTCCAAGGAATATTCGATCTCTTTGAAAGAGATTCATTGAATATCGGAACAAATGGTTGTTCTGGGTTGTTAGGCGAAGTCAATATTGCCAAGCACCAGTTGAAGTTTAGAGAAGAGCTATAAGAAAAGAAAGCATAAATTTCAAATATTAAATTGATCAACATTACAGAAATCAACAAGTGGATGGTGACTTCAAGTTTAAGGTTGAAAACTGTTAAATTCACAGAAAGAATGATAGAAATTCGGTTGCCCGAATTACAGAGAAGATTTTTCTCATTTGAAGCAAACGAGATACCCGAGGCTCCCAGGATCTTAGTAAATTTTTTGGGAAACTGTGTTCAGTGCGTTGAAGCAGAGAAAGGAAGTTCATCAACGCAAGCTTAAAACCTTTTTTAAATGTTTTTATTATTATAAATTTAAGAGAAATTGTAAACGGTTGACATTATTTTATGTAACTGAAATTTTAGGAAGTTGGTTAGTCACCAATGAGAAGCTTTGATAAAAATGTATAAATATAGTTTCGAAAGGCTGAGAAAAGGCTTCAGAAATTTTGGAGAGAGCCATTTTTGTAATATCAGTTTTGAAATACATCAGAATATAGATCACAAACGAGATTCTGGATCCTACAACTTTGTAACTATGTGTCTTCTCCCTGTTTAATATGCTTTGTTGAATTTTTCCTTTAATGTTTTATCTAACAAGTAAATCAGTTTGAAGTTACGTACATCATTGATTTATGTTTCAGATTGGTTCGGATGTCAAATGGTTTATAGTTTTTCCTCTCACATCACTTTAGTAATTTTAAGACCTGTAAAACTTTTGTTCCTTAATATTTAACTCTTGTTAGAAACCTCATTTTTCTTTCATCATTGTCTATGGAAATATAAGATTCTTTCTTGAAAAGCCTTATATTTCTCTATAGTGTTTATTTGTTGTTTACATTTATCAAAATTGTTACAAAACCAGGAAACGGCCTTGAATGTGTTTACATTACTGTTTTGGATTTAAAATTTGTTTTCCTTGATCTCATCTCTGGAAATCTGAAGTGACAAACCGATTAAAATCCCTTTATAAACTATTAAACTTTATTCATCCATGACTGTCCCTAGTAGCAGACAACCTAATGTAGAACTAGGCCTGCAGGATCAAACCAGCATTGCCCTGAATTTATTTAATACTATTTTACAAACAACAACTAACTGGGTTGAGTTAGAAAGATCATGGGATTTTATTGAGCGAGACATTAGCATCCAAGAACAACAAGAAGTAAGACAGAGACAGTTGAGAAATTGAATCTGTTCTGATCTTTCTTTGGTTCCTTATCTTCAAATCATTTCTTTAAATCATTTACGGATGCCTTGACGGTATGTTTTATAGCCTTAAAACATAAACTCAGGAACAACATCTTTTTGGCGCCATTGTTGGGGAACGAAGAAACAAATCTTTTCCCTAGGAAGAACGACATTGACATTTTCTTTTGTTGATAGTGAACAAGAACAAAAAACCTTCTAAGGCTATTATTTTTCACTTGGCGACTCCACAATAATTAAACTGGCTAGTAGCCGAAAGAACACCAGAAAAAACCCAGATAGCAAACAGACATCGCCAGTCTCCGATCCGGAAAAAAATTTAAAATCTAGAAAATCACTTAAACAAATCTTTTTGTCCACATATACTATAGATCGACCTGACTTTATGCAATCACACTCATCGGAAAGTCTTGAAAGATCACTTTCACTTCCCCCCTCATTTGATACTTTCTTATTTCCTGAAGTTTCTTCTCTAGATTTTCGAGAATCTTCTCCTCACATTGTCCAAACTTCAGTTCCAAATCTAACCATGGTTGCACAAGGAGGTGCTGGAGCTGGAGGTGGTGCCCCTAGAGGTGGTCAAGTACCGCTTCCTGGGATTTTTGCTAAATTGGTTGATAGATATGCTCCCCTATTTCTTCCTGTTACTCTTCATGATCTCCCCGAGAATTATATGAAAAGCCTTCCGAAATTTACAGGGGAAGGTTATTTGACTGCCCAAGAACATATAAACTTTTTTGATCAATTTGCTGACATACTCGGAATAGAACATGAAGATGTTTATTCCAGACTCCTGGTTCAAACTTTTGAGGGACGGGTGAGGACTTGGTTCTGATCCTTAGCAGCTGGATCATTAAGATCCTATGAAGAACTTGAAAGTGCATTTATTAGACAATGGGGAGAGAGGAATGATCACCTCTACTACTTAACAGAATTCGGAGCCCTTAGAAAGAAAAACTCTGAGTCAGTTCTAGAATTTACACAGAGGTTCAATAAGTTGTACAATAAAATTCTAGTTGAGGTTAAACCTTCACAACCTGCAGCTAAGGTGACTTTTGTTGGCGCTTTTGACCCCGAGTTTGCCTTATTATTAAGAGAGAGAAGATCAATAGATCTTACAAAAATGCAGGATGATGCACTTGAAATTGAATCAAATATGATGGCATAAGGGAAACTTAAAGAAAAGACTGAAACTGGAAACAAAGAAAATAAAAAATTTAAAGAGAAAGGTGGACCTTCAGGCTCAGGAAAATCCTCAAGAGATAGAATAGAAGAGATGGCTAGGGTCATTCGAGAACTTTCAAACAAGATCTCGAAAATGGAACTAGAGAAATCGAAAAGAGATAGTTTCCCCAGAAACAATTTTCGAAGAAATCCTAAACCTTAGGGACCACAGAAAACAATAAAAAATGAAGATCAAAAAATTCAAACACCTTTTAAAAGTGAAAACTACATCAGAGAGGAAGATTTAGGAGATTTTGAAGAAATCAATGAAGATATTAGTAACCTTGGCAATGATAATAAATCTCCTTATTTATCAAGATAGGATTACGAAGAATCTTTAAGTAAAGAAAGTACTTCGAAAGAATAGGTTAGCAGTAATATGACTGATGATTTTATATATCAAAATGTTGTAGATGATATTATTGCTGAATTACAGGGAAAATATAATTTGAGACCAAGAAATAAAAATCTCCCAAATGTTCGGACAAAAAAGATTTCACTGAGAAACGAAACCTATGAGGTGACTCCAAAGGTTGCAGATAAGCAGTCTGCAAAAAGAAGCATAGCTGATACACTACCTGTACAGTCAGAACCAGTAGAAACACCCCCTGTGAACACACAAGATCCTATAAAGGAAAACAAGGCCACATCTCAGCGTAAAGCTGAGAAGAAAGGTATGGAATCCCCAAACATTGAAAATGACAAGGCTCTAGGAAACTTTAATTTGGAAAACGAAATAAATAAAATCAAAATTGCTATTCCCCTTGTTGAGTTAGCTAAAAATCCTGTATACAGAAAACAAATCACCAAAATGATTAATTTTTCTAAAGATGAAAGCCAGGCCGACACTATTAACTTAGAGGATGACAAACCTATCTTAGTTTTCAGTCCACACATCGAAGGTGCAAGAGACACCGTGGCTCCTTTTTATATTACATTAACCCTGTTTGACCACCTTCTCCATAACTTTATGTTGGATCCCGGAGCTTCCCACAATGTTATGCCAAAGGTAATAATGGAAAAACTTGGTCTTGAAATCACAAGACCCTATGGTGATTTATATTCTTTCGATTCGAGGAAAGTAAAATGCATAGGTATGATTAAAGTCCTACTGGTAGGTTTGGCTCAAATACCTGCTAAAAGTGTTCTTATGGATGTAGTAGTTGCTGACATTCCCCCAAAGTATGGCATGCTATTGTCCATATCATGGGGCGCCAAGCTTGGAGGGTCTCTCCAACTAGATATGACATACGCTACAATCCCAGTTTTTGGAGGCCAATTCACTCGTCTTTACAGGGAGACTAGGTTGGCATTTACTGTAGGTGACCCGAATAACCCCAACAATCACCCAGTTTATATTGCCGACCAAGATTTAGGAAATTGTATATTATCTTTAGATGACAATTTTGAAGTAGATGTAGATGACAAATGTATAGAAGAAAAAATTGAAAAAAAAGAAATAGAAAAAAATGTATATAGTACTGGTGTATGGAAAATGTATTTTGATGGTGCTTCCTCCTATCTTGGAGCCAGGGCAGGAGCACTTCTTATTGATCTCGATGATCAATTTGTTATTCCTTTTTCATATAGGCTCCAGTGGAATGTAGATTGTACAAACAATGTATGCGAATATGAAGCTTTAGTGCTAGGACTAGAAGCTGCTAGAAAAATGAAAATTAAGAAACTCGAAGTATTTGGTGATGCAGAGTTAATTATAAAACAAGTGAATCGACAATATCAGGCTAAGCATCCTAGATTACGGTCCTATAGGAATTGTGCTTGGGATTTAATTGAGAACTTCTTCACATCTATGAATTTTCATTTCGTCCCAAGATCCAAGAATCAACAGGTTGATGCTTTAGCCAAAGTTGCATCCACTTTTACACCCCCAACTGCTTTTAATTTAAAATATCATATACAAATGAGACATCACCCTTCAATACCCAATAACATACAACATTGGCAGGTTTTTGAAGATGATGAGCAGCTTCGAAAGTTTCTAGAATCATTAGATGAATTTGCAAAAACGCATACCGATCAGGAAAATCAAAATGATCCTATTTGGGTCATGCAAGAAGGGGAAGATTCTAAAGAATTTCATGATAAAATTGCAAACCACCAAACGCTTTTTCCCAAGAATAACCAAATCCCCAAGGGTCTAATCCCTTTGGAAAGACTTTTTAATCAAGATGATATCCCCTCTAAAACTACTCTGCAACCCCAACCAGAGGAGGTTGAAGATTGTAATATAGGTACTGAAGAAAAACCCCTGAATGGTTAAACTATCCAAATATTTATCAACAGAAAACAAAAGTAAATACATGGAGTTGTTAAGAAAATATAAATATGTCTTCACATGGTCGTATGAAGAACTGAAAACATATGACACTTCTGTAATTGAACATAAAATACCTCTCAAACCAGGTGTCAAACCTTTCAAACAAAAACCCCGACAATTTAACCCTATTTTATTACCCGTTATCGAACGAGAAGTTAAAAAACTTCTGGACGCTAAGATAATTGTCCCCCTAAGATATTCTGATTGGGTAGCTAATTTGGTTCTAGTTAGAAAGAAAAATGGGGAAATCAGATTATGTGTTGATTTCAGGAATCTTAATAAATCTTCTCTCAAAGATAATTATCCTCTACCTAAAATGGACCATGTTCTTGAAAAAGTAGTAGGGGCTAATAGAATGTCCATGATTGACGGATTTTCAGGTTATAATCAGATTGCCGTCAGTGATCTTGACAAAGAAAAAACTGCATTTACCACTCCTTGGGGCACGTTTATGTATGATAAAATGTCATTTGGACTAATGAATGCAGGAGCTACTTTTCAACGCACAATGGATATTGCTTTCGTCGGTGAATGGGACAAGTTTGTAGTCATCTATTTGGATGATCTTACTGTTTTTTCTAAATCGGATGAAGACCATATGATTCATCTCAAACAAACATTTGAAAAATGTCGGAGGTTTGGTCTATCCTTAAATCCTAAAAAGTCTCATTTCACTATGCAGGAAGGCAAGTTGTTGGGTCATATCGTATCCCGAAATGGAATCAGGATTGATCCTAAAAGAGTAGAGGCTATAGATACAATAGCTATTCCTAGGAATGTTAAAGAAATTCAATCATTTTTAGGAAAAATAAGTTTCTTGAGAAGATTTATTCTTAACTTCGCTGAAATTGTTAAATTGATTACAGATATGCTCAGAAAAAACTATGAAGTAAAGTGGACAGCAGAAGCTAAGGCATCCTTTGCCCACATTAAGAAGGTTATATGTGAGGCACCAGTACTAGAGAGCCCAGATTATCTCAAAGATTTTCTTATTTTTTTATTTTCCTCTGAACACACGCTTGCTGCCGTACTCCTCCAGAAGAACGAAGAAGGTTTCGAGCAACCGATAGCCTTCTTTAGCAAAAGTCTCCGAGATGATGAACTTAAATATAATATAATGGAAAAGCAAGCGTATGCCATGGTAAAAGCATTGAAAGCTTTCAGAACTTATGTTTTGCATTCTAAAGTGATTGCATATGTACCCACTAGTGTTGTAAAAGATATCTTGGTTCAAGCAGACAGTGATGTTAAAAGGGGGAGATGGCTTGCAAAAATTCAAGAGTTCGATTTGGAGGTTAAACCGACCAAATTGGTAAAGGGACAAGGTTTAGCTAAACTTTTAGCTAAATCTAATTTCAGGGCTCTTGGGATAAACAGTTCTCGGGAGGATGAAGGATGGGTAGACGTGAATGAACTTGAGGATCAAATGATCGAAAATAGGATCGAAGAGAAATTCGCGTCATCGAATTGGTATAAGGAAATAGTAACATACTTATTAACTTTGAAATGTCCAACTGACTTGTCTCCATCCAAAGCTAGAACGCTAAAGTTGCATGCAGTTAAATATTGTATTTCAGAAAAACGATTATACTGGAAAGACCCACTTGGTTTTCTCTTGGTATGTTTGGTCGAATCAGAAACAAAGGAAGTTATAAGTCAATTTCATGAAGGAGTCTGTGGAGGACACCACACTTGGAGAGCTATGGCATATAAAATCCTGAGGGCTGGTTATTACTGGCCTAAACTTTTCCCAAATGTCAATGCTAAGGTACGAGCTTGCAGCCCTTGCCAATTCTTTACAGGGAAACATAAATTACCAGTGATTCCATTGGTCCCAGTCAATACATAAGCTCCTTTTCAACAATGGGGACTAGACTTCATAGGGGAGATTAATCCTCATTCAAGTGCTCAACATAGATGGATTCTGACCACAACAGACTATTTCACCAAGTGGGTGGAAGCTATCTCAACAAGGAAGGCCACAGATTCTGTTGTTATAGACTTCTTAGAAGAGAATATCTTGTCTAGGTTCGGCTATCCTAGAAAGATAGTCACAGACAATGCACAGGCTTTTAAGTCTATGGAAATGGTTAGATTTTGCCAGAAATATAATATTGTGTTGGGTCATTCCACTTCATACTACCCGCAGGGAAATGGTCTGGCAGAATCTTCTAACAAGAGCTTGATCAGTATAATCAAGAAAGTTTTAAATGGAAATAAAAAAATCTTGGCATTTGCATTTAAAATATGCTCTGTGGGAAAATCGGATAGGTGCAAAGAAGTCTATCGGTACTTCTCCCTTTCAAATGGTATATGGAACTAATGTAGTGTTGCCCATAAATCTAACGCTTCCTGTGATGAAATTATGGCAAGACGAGAAGGAAGAACCAAATCCTCTCACAAGAAGGATAAATATGTTGATTGAAGTTCAGCAGCACAGGGATATAGTGGATGAAAAGTTGCAGAAGTACCAGGATGATATGAAGATATTATTTGATCATAAAGCCAAGGATAGGAACTTTCTCTTAAGGGATCTAGTTTTTAGGTGGGATGCTCGAAAAGAGGATTCAGGAAAAAATGGTAAATTCAATCATATTTGGTATGGACCATTTAAGGTAGCATCTTCTGAAGGAAAAAATTCATTTCTACTTGAAAATTTGGATGGTAAGATCTTGAATGCCCTTGTTAATGGGCATTTTTTAAAGCATTATATGGAATAATTAATTCACAGAAAATCTCATTGTATATACCGTTTTGTTTTTCAGTTTTAGAAAACCCATTCTCATTAAATTAATTAATTAATTAATTAAAATAAAATAAAAATCAGTTAAGTTTTTATACCAAAAAAAAAAAAAAGTCCAAAAAGTTATTTTTGAAATGATAACCTAGGCTTTCTGGCTTACAGATTGTTGAAAATCTCCTTTTATACCCTCAATACTATCTTACACATTTTCGGACTTTCTTATCAGAGTAGGAGAGATTATGTATTAATCTGGAAAATCAATAAATGATTAAATTCAGTAAGGTCAGTTTTCATAAGTTTATATTCTTTGACTAAAAGTGGTTATGTTTGAGTTGATTTTGACTATCTTAAGTTTCTTAACAGTTTGTCTGAGGATTTAACCTTGCTCAAAAGAAAACCCCTGAAAATAATCTTTCCCTTTTTTCTCTACAAACTGAGGGGTTTTGAAAGTTGAGAAAAATTGGTCTAAAATAATCAAAACAAGTTGAAAAACCTCTATTATAAATTTTTACACAGATAACCACCCCTGATATTTTAAGTATCACTGATTTCCCCCGCTTTGAATGCACAAGCTAACTACAAGACAGATGGTGAAAGGAAATTCATATTTGATTGCCCCCATCTAGTCCCACAGATGATGAAAGGAAATTCATTTAAATGATTGCCCTCATCTAAAAATAAAAGAAACAGATAACTTCACCGGGGTACTGAACAGGCCTGCTGGCAGTGAAGCAATATCTAAGCATAAAATTAACACTCGAAGTGGTGAAAGGAAATCCAATAAAAAGGGACAGATAACTTCACCGGGGTACTAAACAGGCCCGTTGGCAGTGAAGAAATATCTGAGGTATCTGTAAGGTTGTCATACTTATCTATAACTCTGTTCTAGTTATCATTTTTTCAAAATTGGATATTCATCTTAAGTCAAAATAGAACTTCCCAATTAAAAATTAAAAATTTTATTTCAATTGATGCAAGCTGAAATTTACAAATCTGTTAAGTTTCCTAAGATTGTTCTAATCATCTTAATACTAACTTAAATTTAGAACGGGAAAGAGAATATTATGAAGAAGATTGCAACTGAGCTTGAAGCAAATAAGAAGTTTTGAAAAGATTTTCTAAGGTTTTATAAAATCTCTCTTTTTCCTCTCCTTTAAATAGTTTAGCAGTGATAAACCCTTAACACCATTTACCCAATGAAGGCACTGAGTCTACATGTTCTCCTCGTCCCGCAGGGAGACGAGGTCCCCAGTTGGAGCCTATGTTGAAACAAAGCTTAAACATTTCATCCCTAAGGTCTAGATTTTTGTTTTTAAGGTTTCGGCTTTCCTCAAACAAGAATTTCGTCATTTCTAAATTCGCGATGCCTTTTTATTGTTTAATTTTGGACTACGAACGGAAAAAATTTACAAAAATATAAATTTTCCAGTGCCCTTTGAAAAAATTATTTAAAATGAATTGTAATTTTAAAATTTGCGATCTTTTTTAATTTAAAAGTTAAAGAAATCGGAATTCGGGATTTTCCGCAAATAGATGATTGATGCAAATTGAATCACGAAACCCCAATCCCCGATTTCCCGATGCATTTAATTATTAAGTAAAAGCACGGATTAATCTAATCTCTTCTAAGAAAGATTAAGGGTTAAATAATTCCATCGCGATTTCGAGATTCACGATTCTATAAGAGCGCGTCTCATGTCATCAAGTTTCCCAAAATCCCGATGTCCGGAATTCTGACTAACGAAATCCCGAAAGGGTCGAATCTCGATTAATCAACATACTGAAAACATTTAAATATTAAATAAAACATCGCTATTTCCCGATTTCACATTTTCAGCGATCGGGCTTTTCCAATGACATACCTTTCGACATCAAGATTGCCGAAACCTTGAAAATTCATGTTTTCAGTTTTAATCTATAATTAACACTAATAAATCTTCTTTCTAAAATGGGTTTAAAGGTAATCTTTCTGTAAGTGTTCATTAATGCTTCGTTTTTCCAACTAAGCAAGTTTCTTGTTTTATTTGAAAAGATGAGAGCGCCTAAGTACGTATATGAAATGCATATCTCCAAAAATATCTTCTGCATTAAGAGCTTTAATTTTGTGAAAGATGTACAATTCCCATTATTTTTAAGATATATTCAAAATAAATGTTCGAACGTTTGTATTTTCATTTCAAAGCTGAGCTTATTCATCCACTCTCTGTGGCAGGTTTTCAAGTCAAACACAGAACTATGGCACCTAAAAAAGAACCGAAGAGAAACGAAGACCAACAGGAAGGTGATATTATCTCTAATACTACTCCACACACCATACACTCCATCAAATCATGGACTGGAATTTTTGAATTGTTGGAGGACGAGCTAAAGTATGCAGACCCTGATTCAGAAAATCATCTCTGAGACATTGCTGAGTCTGAGCTTCACAAGGTTGCTGCGCATCCGAGGCTGGTAGCATACACTGATATAATCGGCTGGGCTCTGGATAAGGTAGATATTCCAACAAGAAGCATTCAGAACGAGCAAGGAGCTATTGTCAGCTCATTCAGGCCTGAGCACATTCAAGTAATGTATAAACTCTCGCCGAATTATAAACACACCTTTAATGCTGAATTTTTAGCCGAGTTTCAGAGAAAGGAATGTATTGAGGAAGACTAGACATGTCTCGACACGATTAAAGGTTGGGCGAGGTCTGAAGCAAAGTTTAGGGCTGATTCTCATGGGATTTATGCCACAGCTTCCTTAAACGAATATATGGTTTATGTAGCCATGATGTTATGCAGACTTTTCTGGAGAAAAGATCCTTGTCACTTTCATGCAAATTGGGTACCCTTCTTAGAGGAAGTTTCAGAAGGACATGGTTTTAACTGGCATAAAATTTTGTCAGATAACCTAATGCAAGAAATTTTAAATTACAAAGTAGCCAAGTCAAAGGGCCAACCAATGTCTTTTTATATGTCTGCATATATTATGGATGCGATCTGTTTTATGAATCCCTTTCCATTAATGAATTGGAGTTGGAGTGTTTCCTGCCCAGAGCCTGTTCACAAATACCACTCAGCCATTTGGGAACAAAATGCTCAAGAGGTGTTTTATGAGGTTTGTCATTTTGTCATTATTCCTATGCACAAATTATTTTTTGGATGCGAACCCCCTCGCATTTCTGATGCAGTCATAGAAACTCTTAAATCAGTCGCCGACTGGTTTATTGAAGAAGATTTTTCCTATATTAGAGTTTATGGCTGTTCCATTCCCCCCCACGCACTCCCGAAATTCTTACCAGATAGACTGGTATGCAAAGAAGTAGCTCATCAGATAGCCAAGGGTGGTATTGGGTTGGAATTAAAAGCACTTAAGAAAAAATCATGGCCATCTTTCCCTGTTCATGTCGGGAAATTTCATTTATCAAATTTAGGCCATTCTAAGGTTGAGGCTGAGTCATTGGCAGAAGTGAAGCTAGTAAATATTGAATACATAAAATATGACCCTTACCAAATAATAAGTAGGCATTACATACACTGTAATTTAAAGGCATATGAACATGAAGTTTCTGTTTATGATGATATTTTTAAAGATGTTAAGTCATATGTAGAAGTGTTGAACAAAGTCTAGGCCTTCCCACCTGAATCACAGGCTGGGTTCACATATTTTCAAAGCCAAAGGCGAAGCTACCTATCTAAGATTTTACAGGGTAAAATGTCGACCCCATTGCCAGAACAGGAAGAAACCCCTCCAGGGTTTGAAACTGATACTCAAGGTAAATCAAATGACAAAGGTAAGTTGAAAGATATTGAGATACCTTCCTAATATGAGGAAGGTTCTCAAACAAAAGAATCGGGAATGGATAAGGGAAAAGAACCAAAAACAATTCCAGAAATCATAAAGAATGTTCCATAAAAGATAGGAGGAACAACTTCAAAAGAACTTGGTAGTCCTATCACCTCTTTAACTCCATTACAATCGACTTTCATAACTCTCCATGAAGGAGTTTTATATGTTAGTGATCTAGAGCCGATTTCAAGAGATGAAATCCCCCCATCAGATTAATTTTTTAGCAAAAAACAAAGAGCAGTCTTGAAATAGGAGATTCACCCTAGAGGAGAAGGAATGATTAAAAAGCATAGAGTTATCATAGACGGAAAGAAACTCAAGGATGGAGAGTTCACTACAGAATTAGCAGGTACAATGGGTGCTATAGCATCAGCTAATATGTATTCTATAGGAAATTTAACAACTATGTTGGAACAGAAGGAACAAACAATAATCCAGTTGCAAGACAAGCTAAAGGAAAATGAAAGGAATACTAGTTGGGGAATACAGAACGGTTTGGAACAAGCTAGACTTAAGGATATGCAAGAAATTCAGAAATTGAATAAAGACTTGGATGAGGCAAAACATTTAATGCAGGTCACATAGGAACAGGTTCGAAAGCTGGGAGAAGAAAACAAATAGTTGCAAGATAAGATTATTTCAATTACTAACCAGGTAATAGAGCTTGAAAGTTTCAGGACACAGGCATTGGAGATATATGTAAGAATAGAGGAGGAACAATAGAAAGTATTTTTGAATCTAGAAATAATCCAGAATTATTTTCAAGAATCAAATAAGTCTTTGGAGAATGTGTTCCAGAAAGAATGGGAGGCAAAAGCAGAAAAGACTACTTTTCAGAAAGTAGTGGCTTCCTCATTAAAGGAAGAAATTGGAAAGACTCAGAAATTATCTATTTCTAAACAGGTTAAAGGGGATATAATGATTAAAGTATGGGAAACAAAACTNGAATCACAAGAGAATTTAATGAAGATTGCCAAGGAATATTCGATCTCTTTGAAAGAGATTCATTGAATATGAGAACATATGGTTTTTCTGGGTTGTTAGGCGAAGTCAATATTGCCAAGCACCAGCTGAAGTTTAGAGAAGAGCTAGAAGAAAAGAAAGAAGAAATTTCAAATATTAAATTGATCAACATTACAGAAATCAATAAGTGGATGGTGACTTCAAGTTTAAGGTTGAAAACTGTTAAATTCAAAGAAAGAATGATAGAAAGTCGATTGCCCGAATTACAGAGAAGATTTTTCTCATTTGAAGCAAATGAGATAGCCAAGGCTCCTAGGATCTTAGTAATTTTTTTGGGAAAATGTGTTCAGTGCGTTGAAGCAGAGAAAGGAAGTTCATCAACGCAAGCTTAAAACCTTTTTTAAATGTTTTTATTATTAGAAATTTAAGAGAAATTGTAAACGGTTGACATTATTTTATGTAACCAAAATTTTAGGAAGTTGGTTAGTCACCAACAAGAAGCTTTGATGAAATTTATAAATATAGTTTCGAAAGGCTGAGAAAAGGCTTTAGAAATTTTGGAGAGAGCCATTTTTGTAATATCAGTTTTGAAATACATCGGAATATAGATCACAAACGAGATTCTGGATCCTGCAACTTTGTAACTATGTGTCTTCTCCCTGTTTAATATACTTTGTTGAATTTTTCCTTTAATGTTTTCTCTAACAAGTAAATCAGTTTGAAGTTATGTACATCATTGATTTATGTTTCATATTGGTTCAAATGTCAAATGCTTTAAAACTTTTCCTCTAAAATCACTTTAGTAATTTTAAGACCTATAAAACTTGTGTTCCTTAATATTTAACTCTTGTTAGAAACCTCATTTTTCTTTCATCATTGTCTATGGAAATATAAGATTCTTTCTTGATAAAATCCTTATATTTCTCCGTAGTGTTTATTTGTTGTTTACAATTATCAAAATTGTTACAAAACCAGGAAATGGCCTTGAATGTGTTTACATTATTGTTTTGGATTTAAAATTTGTTTTCCTTGATCTCATCTCTGGAAATCTGAAGTGACAAACCGATTAAAATCCCTTTATAAACTATTAAACTTTATTCATCCATGACTATTCCTAGTAGCAGACAACCTAACGTAGAACCAGGCCTGTAGGATCAAACCAGCATTGCCCTGAATTTATTTAATACTATTTTACAAACAACAACTAACCGGGTTGAGTTAGAAAGATCATGGGCTGCTATTGAGCAAGACATTAGCATCCAAGAACAACAGGAAGTAAGACAGAGACAGTTGAGAAACTAAATCTGTTCTGATCTTTCTTTGGTTCCTTATCTTCAAATCATTTCTTTAAATCATTTATGGATGCCTTGACGACATTTTTTATAGCCTTAAAATATAAACTCAGGAACAACACACTACAACTCCAACTTGGGTTTCTTGAATTCTGCAATCAACGCAGTCTTGATCTCATTCAACGGTTTCGGTTGTACAACTCCTTGGAGTAACTTCATGTACCAGCTTAGTGCATGATCTCTTAGGGTAGTACTAAACTGAGCTCTCTTAATAGCTTTGCCAGTGACATTCTTAATACTCCATACAACGTCGCATAAGAGCCAATGTTGATCAGGATCTTCGGATCCATATCCCATAAAGGTGGGTAACCTCATCTCATCTACCATAGATATTCCTAGGGTTCTTGACTGAGTATTAACTAAACCACTTGTATTAGTTCTCTGAGTGCTCTGATAACTTAGGTTACTCTGGTTACTTAATGTTGTTAAAACAACAAGAGGCATAATAGTACTTACTTCAATAGTCTATGCAGCCCCTAAAGTTTCTGACTCTTCTTGACGAGGTTCTTCAACCTTCCCTTCTTCTACCCTAGAGGACTCTGAATGTTCCTTTTTCATTAGATTTTCTTCTTATCCATTGTAGAACCCTTCTTCCTATGTTGGTGGTTCATGATTCTGCTCAAACAAGTTCACCAGAGGAACTTCCCTGAAGGTTCTCCCACTGTGCGTGTGTCCAACCTCTGTGTTGTTATCGTTGTCTGAATTCTTGAACATTATCTTTTTCAATATGACCCACTAATGTACCTTCAGGATGTTCTTCTCATGCAATAACATCTTGATCTTCAACTTCAAGAAGTGTAAAATTTTCCTCTTGGTCCCTTAAATAAATATCTCTCTGCTTGGCTATATGATTCTACTCTATCAATAACAAACTAAGTAATGTACCCTCCAATTGTAATATCAAACCAATGATCTATTGCTCTTGACATGATGTTATCAACTCTCTTAACCTTCTTGATCAACGTCAACGTCCAAACCACAGGCGGTCTGAGACTGATTTCAAACTGGGTATCTGCTAATCTGGCTAGCCACTCGTATAGCTCCTTATGAATTCCTCCAAAGAAAATCTCATGTATATATCAGTAAATATATACCTTCCTAACCAATCCTCTATACTAATATCAGGGTTCTTATTCTAAGCTTCAACGAATTTATTCTCTTTTTCTTATACCCACTTTTGAATCTTTGTTTTCGATGGAAACCACCTTGACATTCCCTCAAGAAGATCCTAGTCCCAGCAACAGAACCATTTGTTGGCACAGGGGCAGACCCAGGGTTCAGTTCTAATAGCGCACCAACAATCCCTAACTACTAGCCCTTTTGGCAACACCTTCAAAGAAGATGCAGTCTCACCCGAAGTAGCTATAGGGGGTTGCAGGACACAGGTGTCTACAACCTTAGCAAATGAAAAGTGGATCTAGGGAAACACTCTCACACAGATCTAGTTATTATTTATCTTTCTTAAGCCTATTTCACAAACTATATCTCAGATCCAACATAATATTACATTAACAGTATATCAGAGATCATAAGAACACAACATCAATCACACACAACAACAGGATATACATGGTTCACCCTCTCCCTAGGGCTACATCCACAAAAATGTGCTTTATAATATAGTAGATGAAAGAATACAACTCTATCTACACTCTTAGCTTGCAGATTTCTCTTTCTTTCTCATCCTCTGTCCCCTCCCTGCGCACTCAGCTATAGGGTTGATCTTCCCACCCAACTGAAGATCTTACAACATAGACCTCTCCCACCTCACAGTATTTCTCTCATCAATAACAATCAATCACTCATCATACATAATTGACCCTATCCAAGGTCCTCTTGACCTTTATTTATACTTTACAATGACTCTCAGACAACCTTAGGCCGAACCTAGGTGTCAAAACCCTAAATACCAAAACCCTAGGTGTCTAAAACCCTAGGTCAACTTGACCTACATATTCACGGCTTCACCATCCTATCTTCCCTTCTTCCTTGTGAGGTTCTCCAAAGCATGCATTGGCGAATTTTTCTGCTTGCTGAGTCATCCACTATCCATGTTCCTTACTGATCCATCTTCCTTGATCTCCCCGTACAATAGCTTGTTTTCTCTTACTTCGCTCCATCTTTTCATCTTTTTTGGTCACTTCGACCCGATCTCAATCAACTTGTCTTCCACACAGTTCTCATTTTTTGCTTCTTTTCTTAATCTTTGCAACCTTCCATAACCAAGGGCCAACAATTACCAATAAAACAACAAAATATATAGAATAACACACCAAAATGATACCTTTATTGAAACGAGACCAATTTGTAGTCACCTCTTCGAGGGGGAAACCTCCAACAAAGAAACTCTCTATTAAAATAATTCTCAAAAAAAAGAATTACCATGCCCTGGACTCCTATTTATACTGAATCTATCTATCAAAAGATCAATCCAAAGGAATATCTTTCTAGAAGCAGAAGATTCTATTAGGTCTTCTTACATTTGACTTATTCACCTTATTACAAGGCCTTATTTATTAATATCGACCTTTATTGCATGGGAAATATATTATTCTACCTACTGGAGGGGTTAGGGAGGTTAGGTACCTAAAAATAACAGAAGGAAATGGAGGTAAGAAGAGAAAAATAACTATGCTTTGGTTGTAACAAAAAAAATTCAAAAGGGCATAAATGTCAAGAAACAAAATTGTTCACCTTGGAAAATAATAATGAAGAGGAAGTCGAGGCATCTACTCAAATAAATGAGGAATAACTTGTCAACTTAAAAGAGTAAGAAATACAAGCTGAAATAGTGCACAACATTGATTTACATGGGTTCAAAATATATGTTCATCCATTGGCAAGGTTGTCAGCACCTCAAACCTTGAATATTTTTGTTACATTAAGAAGTAAAAATTTATAGTGCTCATTGACTTGGATAGTACCCATAACTTCATTGATAAATATTAGTAGAGAACCTCAATTGTTTTGTATATCCAATGGAACAACATTAAGATAAGTATGGAAGAGTTTCATTTGGAAAACCCAATGTATGCCATTCCTATTTGAGTTGTAGATGTTGTTCTAGGAATTCAATGGTTGATAACATTAGGTACAATTTATACAAACTATAATGAATTATTCATGATATTTGAACTGGAAGGAATTCAATATGAACTCAAAGAGTCAAAATATGGACCTTCTCAAGTCATAAACTCTCATAGAATGGAAAAGATCCTAAAAATGGTAGCAATGGAGTTGTGGTTAAACTTTATTCTATGGAATTTAATCAAGAAGATGAAAATATTCCATAGGAATTAATATGCACATTGGAAAAGAAATATAGGGTATTCCAAGAAACTCCTCAAGGTTTATCTCCATCTAGAGATTATGAACATCAAATCAATATAATATCTAGAAATACTCCTCCTAATAAAAGGCCTTATAAATATCCTCATCAACAAAAAGGGGAGATTAAGAAAATAGTACAAGACATGCTTGATTTGTGTATTAATCAACCAAGTAGGAGTTCATTTTCAGCATTAATAGTGAACATGAGAAGAAAAGATATTTTTTGTAGTATGTATCATGATTATAAAGATGTAAATAAAATGATCATAAAGGATAAATTCCCTATTGCAAATATTGATGATCTATTAGATGAGATTCATGTAGTGGTTTATTTTACAAAGCTAGATCTTAAATCAGGATACCATCCGATCAGATTAAGAAAATATGACATTCCCAAAATAACTTTTAGAACTCATGATGGTAACTATGAGTTCTTTTTCATTCCTTTTGGTTTGACTAATGTTCCTTCTAATTTTCAAAGTCTTGTGAACAAAATTGTTTAACCCCATATTAGAAAGTTTGTGCTGGTTTTCTTTGTTGATATACTTATCTATATAAAATCATATGGGAAGACCACATTAAACATGTGGATCAAATCCTGTAAATTCTTGAGACTAATCATCTATATGTAAACATATCCAAATGTTCTTTTAGGAAACAATAAGTAGAATATTTGG
>JASDQU010010776.1:92339-105907 GCA_032191745.1 Picea mariana | reverse complement strand
TAAATGATTCCATGTCTTCTACAACAATATTGGTAACACTTTGTAAATTTCTTAAGAATTATGCATGCATTACAAGCCCACTCACATCTCTCTTGAAGTTTTTTTTTTTGGAATGATAAGACTGCTTTAGCATTATCTCTCTTAAATGATTCCATGTCTTCTACAACAATATTGGTAACACTTTATTTTGGTAAAAAATTCATAGTAGAATGTGATGCATCAAGACTAATAATGGGAGCAATATTGACACAACAAGTGACACCATAGGCGTTTGAAATAAAACAATTCGAGGAAAACAATTTGGTGAAATCTACATATGAAAAAGAAATGGAAGCAATTTTACATGCAATAAAAAAATGGCGAAGATATCTCATTGTTAGGCACTTTAAATTCAAGATAGACCACGATAGTCTAAAGAACTTTTTGGAGAAAATATTTTCATCAAAACAACAACAAAAATGGGTAGAAAAAATGAAAGGGTTTGATATTGAAATAATCTACAAAAAGGGGAAGTACAATGTAGTAGCAAATGATATTTCTATAATAGAATAACTATAAAGCTTATATTATATTACATATTCTATTCATGTGTGGTTGGAATAATATCATAATGAATGGAAAAATGACAACAATACTAAACAAAAAACACAATGTGTAAAGGAATGGATGAACTCTATGGAACATTGGGAGTGGAATGGAGATATACTTTGTCACAAGGGTAGAATATTTTTTATGCCCTCAATAATAGTTGAAGTAAAATATATTAAAGGAGTCCCATGACTCTCTGATGGTAGGACATGCATGATTACTTAAAACATATCAAAGGATCAAAATATATTTCTTTTGGGAAGGAAAGAAGAGATATATTCAAAACTTTCTATGATTCGGATTTAGGAGTAGAACGAATTTATTAACAAAATGAATACAATAAACATAGAGATATGAAGAAAAACACAGATATTCAATGAACAATATATCATATTGAATAAATGAAATAGTATGAAATTGTAAAAATACATAACTAAAACACTTGCTTGAATGGTATTAGCTATCTCTGAGAAGAGATCTTCCTACTACGCCCATCCGTCTGAGAAGAATGATTGCAATGAGGCTCCAGAGGCCTTGTTGATATTACTCATCAATGGAAAAAACCTATACATCCAAAAACCTAACCCTAGGAGGTGAAATTCCAAAAGTCGTGTGGGTCCCTATGGGTAAGTTGGTACCTCAACTTCCCTAGGTTGTAACGCTTACATACGACCTTTGTTTTAGGCATGTCATAGCCTGCTGGAAAGGTCTTCTAGAGAACTACACATTACACCATCAAACTCTCACTCCGTCTAAAATTTGACTATGGAGAGACAAACAAACATTGTTTAGGGATCCAAACGACCCTGGAAGTACAACAAGATGTGTTGACATGAAAAAATACAAAATAATCCAGTTGGATTAGGTGAGAGGCCACCAGTATCCACCTGGAAGATGTGTAGGGATTTCGACAACCCCAAAAGTGTAGAACCCATAATTACAAAGAAGTATAGAAGAACATGTTGAACTAAAAACAAACAAGAGGAGGCAGTTGGAATAGGTGGGTGGCCACCAATATCGACTTGGATCAATCTTCCCCCCTTAGGAAGCAATTGTCTCCATTGCATTGAGTTCCCCCATCAGGTGAGGAAACTTTTGCTGGACTTGGCCTCAGGTGAGCCACTTTCCTTGGTGTAGGAGTTGTCGTTCCTTGACAACCCAATAAAGATGGATCTATTGTTGGCGAGTGCCCTTGACCTATGTGTCCACTATCTGATCAATCTATGCTTGTTCCATGTAGTCAGGGTTGAGTTCTATCTGTGTCATTTGTTCTTCGATCTCTCAGGTGTCCAATAATGGTGGAAAATATTGTCAAAGGAGGGCCACATTAAACATTGGGTGTAGGCCAAGGAAGGGTTGAGTGTTGAGCTCAAAATCATTGCTACCCACAACCTTGGTGATAGTGTAACGCCCATAGAAAAGTGGGCATAGATTTCGATGGGGCCCTATCGGGCGCTCCTTTTGCAAATGTAACCAAAATATGTCTCCAACCTGAAACTGGTGCGATACCCTATGTTGATCATGGCACTGATTGTACTTAGCATTGGATTTCTGCAAAATCTCCAAGACTTGTTAGCGGATGTGCTAAATCCGCTCAATGAATCTGCTGGCTTTTTCAGTCTCAGAATGAACATGGGAAGAGTCTTTCTGTGTGGTGGCAAGAGGTAGTGCAACATCAATGGGACCCAAGTTTGGAATCCCAACCCCACCTGAAATGGGCTATCGTTGGTGGAGCTATGGAGAGCCCTATTGTAACTGTGTTGAACATGTGGGAGAATATCATCCCATGTACGTGGATTCTTAGAGTTGTACATGTGCAGTGTTGGCTCACCAATTTGACATATTTTACATCATCAATTGGTCTCCTTTTAAGCATTTCACCCTATCCTCACACCCGTTTATTATGCCTATTGTCATATTTTCCCACACTTCTAAAGTTGATATGTTTAAAAGGATTAATGATTTTAATTATTATAATTTCCCTCATTTTTAATGATTAAGAAGTGGTTTAGACTGATCTTGCCAATGAAGGTTTGTGATAGTTCTGTTCCTGCACCAGACCTCCATTTTTAGAATATATGCACACCTTTGGGGCCAAAATGAAGACATGGGTTTTGCTATAAATACCTACAACATACTTTGGTGTTCATTATTTCACACCCAGGTCATACGTGTGGACCTCTAGCATGTGGTAAAGGGACAGGTCAAAATTGTGCTAGATTAGCAGCAATAGACATCAGGCTCTATTCTCGAGAAAACAAAGAAGAATCTAGAAATTATAGAACATGGGTGTTTTGTAGAATGTGTCCATTTAGATGACACATGGGAAGATTTCCAAAATCATGAATGATGAGTAAGATATCTTTGTTTTTCCAATCTGGGTTTGTCTAGATTTACAGTTGTTTCTTCCTTCTCCAATCTTCTAAATGAATGGGTGCGTCCAACCAAAAATGGAGACTGAATCAAGATATTCTCACCATTTTTATGTCATGTAAAATCATTTGTAATCATTTCTTGGTTATCTTTGGAAATCAAGATAAACTATAAAGAAGAAACGAAATATCTTCTATGTTAACTATTATAAGACCAGGCTGATTTGAGGGAATTAGTTTTTATCCATTCCCTTGATCTTTTTTTTGTATATATATATATATATATATATATATATCCATGGAGCAGAGGGGGGGATCAATATTGATGTAGGAGGGAGTTAGTATTGGAGAACCATGCTTGAACATTTGTAATCCTTCATTTCATTCAATAAAAATCAACTGTTGATACTATGCCCGTCTTTGAAGTACTCATTTAGTCTACAAGTTTTTTCACAACATGTGTTAGGTTTGTAGGGGACCCCATTCTCTACATAGGTTGTGCTACTTTTATTTTATTTTAATTATATAGTTATTATATAGATCTAGTTCCTTAGAATACATTGCATCTTGTTTCCTTTCTTTCCATTCATTGCTTAGTGATTCATTTGTTGCAGTTTGTTAGCCTAAGCTAGAATTGGATTTCATTCTGCATTTCTTGTGCTTGCATCTCAAAGCTTACGAGACCTGGGTTGATGATTTGATGTCTAGAATTTATACATATATTTCCACCAACATTTTTGGTGCCATTTTCGAGGAGGTGCTAGAAAGGGATTAAATCCTAGTTAGATAGGTTTCCTTTAATTTACACATCTTAGGGGAGGAGAAATAATAAGATGGGAGGTAAGAACCTACGCGGTCACTATTGTGATTTTCTACAAAGACTTGATTGTTCCTTTCATGGAAGTGTGTTTCATTTCATGCAAGTGTGTTGTCTTTAAATTACAGATCTTGGGGGAGGGGAAGTAGTAAGACGGGAGGTAAGAACCTACATGGTCACTATTGGGAGTTTCCCCAAATCCTTGATTGTTACTTTCATGAAAGTATGTTTCCTATCATACGAGTGTGTTGTGTAATATTTAATTTATCTCCTTGAAGTTTTAGATTTCAGTTTGTAAGAATCCCATGTATTAGTCCATGTACAAGACAGAGATTAGCAGATCATCCAAAAGAATGTAAAGATTCTCAAGCATTTGTTGAGAAAAGGAGGACATACTCCTACAAGGATCTTTTCAAATCCTTGCTCACTCTCTAGATTTGCTACTAGGGATTAGTTTTCCTTTCAAGAAATAACAGAGGAACCAAAGATCCATGAACATATTCCACATGAGGAGGATGTAGAAGTTTTTTCCAGTAGCCCTTGTGAGTAGATAGAGGAAATCAAAGAATTATGGACTACATCAGATGAAGAGAAAACACTAGAGCCAAAGATCAAGGAATTCTTGTCATGTTTGTCAGCAGATCCTTTTTTCATCATAGAATGTGAAGACCAGTTCTCAGAAGAGCCTCGTGATCTATCATCTAGAGAAATCCAATGAAACATAGACTACATTGAAGCTTGGTTCCAAACCGTAATCAGGCCACATTACTCCTCCATCCTTCAACCTTTCTTGGCATCATCTCCACAAGAAAAACTGGTTTCTCATGTACGAATATCCATTAAGGTATATTTTTCATATTTGGATATGAGTACTCTTATAAATATATTACGCACATGGCTTCACTGGAAACATTCCTACACTTGAGAAAAAATTTCCTTTCTCAAGTAGGGTAGGATAGTAGACCAATAAATTTTAATAATTGTTGCATATAGTTAGTGGTTCATCTCTAGTCACAGTGCAACAACCTTTTTATGTTCTTGAATAAGTGAGGAATGTCAACAGGTGACAAGGCATATTGAGGGAGATTTATGTTCTCATAAGTAGGATTCTATTGATATTGTTGGATATTTGCAAGGATGATCGGATGGTTCTCTACAAAGTTAAAGTTTTCATATAGTTTGCATCCAACAAACATCTTAAGGAAACAAAAAAAAATTCCAACAACATTCTTTTCCTATGGTACCGAAACTGCATGGTGGATGCCAAAAATTTGCAGATATATTCATTTCTTTCATCAATTGGACCGATATGTAGCATCCTAGATACCTTCTTCAATTCCAATTCATGTATGTAGAAACTCCAAGGGTGACTTGAGGTAAGCATTTTTCTTATCCTTCTAATTTATTGAAAATGAAGGAAATTTATCGTAAAGTCGACATTTCAAGCTTGTTATTCTATCCTACCACTTCTCCTTGCCACTTCTTTTCGTAATCCCACCAATACCCACTTATAACCCCACATGTGTCCCTTTTGTTTTTAAATTTTCTTCCATAAAACCCTTAACCATTCTATCTTTTGCTCAACTAATGGTTTTGAAGTGTTGAAGAAGTGCACCCTTCTCCCCACCCTGAAAACTTGTAAGTTGTGTATGGAAGGATATAGGGGAAAGATCGGAAATAGAGAAGGCATGTTAATCTTCCAGGATCAAAGGAAATTGTTCAGTATGCATATATGGGATCAAGTGCCCTGTCCATTTTGTAGATAATAATGAAAATCCTATAGAAATTGGCATACTTTTGGAACATCATACAGTACAATTATAGTCTATTGGTTTACAACAATAATGCATACATTTTGGGATCCCACTTGCAACCTCATAAATACATTTTTTTGTAATGTTTCCATCAACCATGAATTGGAAGCAGAGCTACCAAGATTGTTGTTTCTCAAATGTTGGAACTATTAATGTATTCAGTAAATGCCTTTCTATGTGCCTATGTTATTTTGGATTTCATCTTGAGATATGGTAAGAGAATTTGCACAACTTGCATTTCAGGTCCTCATGGCACTTGCAACCTCGTTCCTCTATTTTTTCTCTATAGAAAACAAATTTCACACTATATTTGTTATTCTCAGCTTGTTTCTACTCAATAGTAATTGAGTCTAATAAACTTGAGATGGAAACAAATGCACCAACAATACTTTTCGTTACAACAGGCTCGGACATTGTTTGATCTTCCCAATCTAGTGTTATTTATAGGTGGTCATAGGATCTAATTACACAGAATATTCATTGACAGGTGGCATGATATAATTCATTAGCTTGAATGTATAGCAATGTCGCATTCGATGATCACTCTATGAAAGGGGAATTCTTTTGTTTATAAATTGATTGTGAGATAGAATTGGAACTTAATGCTACAAAAATGGATATTCAATTGTTGTGAAATGTTATGATGGGTAAATATTTTTGCACAATTATGGGAATTTTGACAAGGGTACATTTTCTGAGTGGATTATCTATTGTTGGAAAGGAAGATGAAATGATTCTTCCATTGAAGTCTCAAATTCGAGAGAGCATCAATAGTTGATGGAAAAATATACAAATTCTATTTTATATATATATATGGACTGATTTTTGTTCACAGTTGCAGTCAATCACTATCTTTACAGAAAAGGGAAAGACTGATTTTGATATTTATGGGAATGTAAATGTTGCAGGGTTTTGTTGAATAAGTTATGATTTAACATATTTGCAGAAGTTTTGAGGATGGAGTTTCATGAGGGAATGCAAATACATCAGTCGGGGGAAGATGTTCCATGACTTATTTATACCATATCTGGATGTTATTTGAAATTGTTGAATTTTTGGGGAAGCGTGTTGTCAACACTTTTTGACTAGAGTGGTGTATCAATTGGTGCATTATTTAGTTTATTGGAAGCAATGCTTTCAAAGCTTATTACTTGGACAATTTATGATAGTAAGTTTGCAACAATACTTTCCATTATTGTCTCAAACTTGGCTTTTAGGTTACTACCACCATTTTCATAAGAAAATAAGATCAAAGAATTCAAAAATTTTTAGCATGTATGAAGGATGAATTTTGTACAACATGTATGTTCCAAAACAACATCCTATATGAAATTCAGAGTAGGTACGAGAATCCCAGAGTAAGCACAGGAATGATGTTGTAGCTGCATTTTTATAAAAAAAAATTACAGAGCACAAATTGATTTTTCAATATCTCCCAAACCGTGCACCTTTTGGCCACGAAATCTGGACCATATATGCATCAAGGTATTAAAAATAAGTACACCAAAGTCCAATCAATTCCGGTTTGTATTCTTCAAGAAATTGGCCATTGAAATATTCAACCATTTTTCCTTTTTCTTGAAATTTGTGTGCCTATTGGCTTTGATTTTTGGTGAGCAGGAGCATAAGAATGATTTGAACAACCTCACAAAATTTTATGGAAAACTAGTTTGTAGTTTGACAGATAAATCAATAGAAGTGACCACAAATTTTACAGTTTATTTCCTTTATCAATGTTGTTACGAGGGACAAAATATTTTCTTGATTTTCTAAAGGAAATTCTATTGGGGGATCATTTATGGAAAATATTGTGTGAGGTTAGATTGGGCATGCATGGATTTTTATTCCCAAGAAATCTTGTGAAGCGATCTAGTTGTAGCAGTATTTAGAATGTAACTGCTAGTTTAAGATGCATATACACAGATTATATATCCATAATTATTGAAGATGTTTAATGCACATACGCAAAGGTGTTATTCAGTTAGCATGCTTGTTGTACACAAATGAATGCTATACTTTCATAATGGAATAAGAAAGAAACCTCACACATTTTTATGTTTACTTGGTATGAAGTATAGGGGCATAGCCTTCTTGAGTTAATTGATGAAAATAACTGCTTGAACTTGAATATGTATGATGATATAGCTTGGTTGCATGTTGCCCAGATTTCACATGTCTATCCATATTTTGTATCACATGTAATTTGAAGTTGATGTCTGCCAACAAAGGTTCCTTTCACCTATTTGACTTAGAGTTTGAGCAGGGAGACGTAATGAAAGTTATGAATGGATCTATTTTCATGGGAGGAAATGACAAACAAAAATTTATATGGTGGGATTGATCGGTACCTACATCCTTTGACATGAGGATATGCCAATACTTAGGTGTGGGGGAGATGTTGGCTCACCAATTTGACATATTTTACATCATCAATTGGTCTCTTTTAAACCATTTACCCTATCCTCACACCCGTTTATTATGCCTATTGTCGTATTTTCCCACAATTATGAAGTTGATATGTTTAACAAGATTAATGTTGTTAGTTGTTATAATTCCCCTTGTTTTTAATGATTTAGAATTGGTTTAGACTAATCTTTCCAATGAATGTTTGTGACAGTTATGTCCCTGCACCAAACCTCCATGTTTACAATATACACACACCTTTGGGGCCAAAATGAAGAAATGGGTTTTGTTAGAAATACCTCCAACATACTTTGGTGTTCATTATTTCACACCCAGGTCACACATGTGGATCTCTAGCACGTGGTCAAAGGATGGGTCAAAATTGTGCCAGATTAGCNCGGGAAGATTTCCAAAATCATGAATGCTCAGGGAGATATCTGTGTTTTTCCAATCTAGGTTTGTCTAGATTTATAGGTGTGCCTACCTTCTCCAATCTTCTGGATGAATGGGTGCATCCAACCAACAAGGGAGACTGAATCAATGTATTCTCAACATTTTTATGTCGTGTAAAATCATTTTTAATAATTCCTTGGTTATCTTTGCAAACCAATATCAACTATAAAGAAGAAACCAAATATCTTGTAAGATAATTAAGCTTAGACTAGGTTGATTTGAGGGAATTAGTTTTGATCCATTCCATTGCTCTTTTTTGTATATATATATATATATATATATATATATATATATATATATATATCCATGGAGTAGAGCGGGGATTAGTACTAATGTAGGAGGGAATTAGTATTGGAGAACCATGCTTGAACATTTGTAATCATTCATTTCATTCAATGAAAATCAGTTGTTGATATTCTACCCATCTTTTAAGTACTCATTTAGTCTGTAAGCTTTTTCACAACGTGTGTTAGGTTTGCAAGGGCCCCCATTCTCTACATACATTGTGCTACTTTTATTTTCTTTTAATTAGATATTTCTTCTATAGATCTAATTCCTTAGAATACATTGCAACTTGTTTCCTTTCTTTCCATTCATTGCTTAGTGATTCATTTCCTGCAGTTTGTTAGCATAAGCTAGAATTGGCTTTCATTCCGCATTTCCTATGCTTGCATCTCAAAGATTACGAGCCCCAGGTTGATGATTTGATTTCTCAAATTTATACATATATTTCCACCAACATGCAGGATGTGCACAATCATCTGATTGACAACCTCTATTTGGTCATCTATTTAGGGGCGGAAAGTAGTGGATTTAGTGAGATTGGTGTCCAATAGTGACCAGAGACTTGACCAAAATGTGTTGAGGAATATGTTGTCTTGGTCATAGATGATGGTATTTGGTATCCAAAAATGTACCCACACTCATTCTAAGAATAACTTGGCAGTATATACCACTATGATATTCTTCTTGCAGGATGTGAGTATGGCCATCTTCGAAAACTAATCAATGACCAAAAATACACAGTCATTGCCTTGCTTGGTGGAAGAAAGGAAAAACATGTAATCCATTGATATGGATTCCCAAGGCTTCTCGGGACTAGTAATATGGGTGTATAATTCTTGCTTCTTGATGGCTGGTTTGGCAATGGCACAAGAAGTGCAAGATATGCTATACTTGTTGACGTCCTATCGAAGTTTTGGCTAATAAAAATGTTTTTGAAGAATGAAAATAGTTTTCTCCATGCCAAAATGTCCTACCATATGACTGTAGTGGGATTCCCAAATCATCTTTGCACGCTCGCTAGTAGGAACACAAAGATGTCCTAAATGGCATAATAGTCCATCCTGAATGTTAAAATTGGTGACAGGTACACATGTACCCAAAATATGATAGGTGGTGGAGAAGTCTGGATATTATTGATAAAGTTGGGGACACTCAAATGCCTCATGTCTACAAGAATGGAGCACAGTGGTGAGTTTAGCTACGGGAGGTCAAATGAGGTAGTCAATGACATGATTTTATATCCATGTCCTATACTTGATGTTGAGATGGAACTGTTGCAGGTAGGCGCGCCACTTCTGATGGAAATCATTCTAAAATTTCCCCTATGTTTGTATGAATTAAAAAGGCTTGTGATCAGTGTGGATGATTGTCTCCTTTATCAGAATGTATTGTTTCCATTAATGACAAGATTTTACAATGGAATACATTTCCTTGTCATAGGTGGGGTATTTCTGGATAGTATCTGAGATTTTCTCACTATGGCATTCCATCAGATGAACGTGCTAAGTGATAACTACATCTGCAGCATATTTAGATGCATCAATATCAATCTCAAATGGCTATTGCAGATTGGTAAAGGAGATTACTAGAGTTGAGAACAAGTGTTGCATCAAATCATTGAATGCTCATTTTTGTCCCTTCCCCCACACGAAATTTTCCATGCCACCTCCCTTGGTCACCTTGATGAGGGCCAATGAATATGGGAGATTCCCAACATGAACCGTCGGTAGAAGTTGGCCAATCACAAGAAGCTTTGAAGTTGGGTTAGTGTTGTCGGGGATATCTTGTCACAGATGACTTGGATCGTAGATGGATCAACAGGAAACCCATTCTCATCAACAGTGTAGCCCAATTATTGGACCCTTTTCATGCCAAAAGAGAATTTTTCTAAGTTGGAATATAGCTTGTGCTGCCACAGAGTGCTCAAAACATGTTGAATATGTTTCCTGTGCTCCTCCAAAGTTCTGTTGAATATGAGGATGTCATCCAAATATACCACCACAAAAGAGTTGGTGAAGGGTCTCAATACATCATCCATCGACCTCATGAAAGTGGTCAGTGCATTTGTTAAGACAAAGGGCATGACCAACCATTAAAAGAGACCTTATTTATATTTTAAGGTTGTCTTCCATAAATTAGTTGGTTCGATGGGAACCTAGTGGTAACCAGAATTTAGGTCAATCTTTCTAAAGAACTTTTCCCCCTTGAGTTGGTCAAGAAGTTCATTAATCCTAGGAATAGGGTACCGATTCTTGAATGTGATTTTTTTAAGGCTTTGTAATCAATACAGAGTTGCCAAGTCTCATCCTTCTTCCGCAATAGTACAATCAGGATTCCGCAAGGGGAGGAGCTAGGTTTGATGTGCCCCTTTTGAAGAAGATCCTGGATCTAATGCCTGATTTCATCATTTTCCATTAGTGAGCAATGATAGACTAGTACATTAGGTATAGGTGCACTAGGGGTCATATCAATTGGATGCTTCACTTGGAAGTGCATCAGTACCCCGGTGGGTGAGGAGAAGTTGTCTATGTATTATTCCACAATCTCGTCCACTTGCTTCTCCTGCAAAGAGAGGGTCGGTGTAAAGGCCACGAATATGGCAGTGACCTTGTTCTTACTATGATCACATATCACAAATACTATGAACTTCCCGGTCTATGAAATGACCTTATTGCATTGCTTATCAGAGATTAAAGAAATAGTGGTAGGCGACACTACCTATGGTATCATGTACAATTGTCTACCCAAAGTAATAATAACACCATGAGGTATAGAATCATACACAACATGACGCTTCCACAAATATGGCTGTCCTAAAATAAAATCACAAACTTCAAGGGGAGATATATCACACAATAGCTCATATATGGAAAATGAAACTGTTGGCTACTATAGAGATCTCTCCCTTGGCAAATCCAACCGATGGTGTAGGGCTATAGGTGCAATGTCATCGGTAGGTCTAGCCTCTTGATGAACTCTTTTGAGATCAGGTTCTTCTCACTGCCGCTATCCACAATGAAATGAAGCAGAGCCCCATTTACCCACATCTGTGAATGAAAGAGGCGTTCCCCTTCCTCTGGTTCTTCTTGTTCTCGTGGCTAGACTTTGGTGGTAGCGACAGTTGCACTGGGTTCATCATCAATAATATGCTTCCCTCCTTCTGGATTTTATTTAGAATCATAATCAGCCTCTTAATCGAAAGCCTTCAACTTGGCCACGAGTGACTTCTTGGAGCAACATTCTTCAGTGTTGTGCAAAGGGATTTTATGGTACTCACATCATTTTCCCATGTCCTTATTTGTCTTCTCATTTCCCTTGTTGTGTTGTAGCTTGGACTGGTTTTCCTCGGAGTGGCCATATCGGCTCGATTCCTTTTTGTGTGGGTTGGGTTCGTATTTTCCCTGCTTCAGTTATGAGGAGTTTGCAGATCCAAACTCTCACCTCTTCTGCTTAAATTTTTGCTCGAACTTAACAATGTATCTATAAGTCATGCCCAATGAGGTGATGTACATAAACTATGTTTCTGTTTGAATGTATATATGAAAAAATATGTGATATTTGAGCACTATATGTCTCTTAGAGTATTTGATACCCAATTCGATGCACGGGGTATGGAAAATATTGGTGAAATCTAGTACTGTCTGGTCCCTTTCTTGACACAGGGTGGTACATCTGGTGTATTGTTCTTCGTAGCTTTCAACATGGTAGTATTGTTCTTTAATGGTGTACCGGAAGGAATCCCATGTAGGGGAAACCATAAATATTGTATATTCTTCTATGGCCCTTTGCTCAGAGTAAGTATCCCACCCATCCTTAACATGGGGGATGGCCTTGAGGAGTGCAAAAGTAATCTTTTCCCTATTAGAAAAATTTTGGACTGAAAAATATCCTTTGAGAATATTTAACCATTTATCTACAACATCCACATATATCAGTCCTTAAAATAATGGAATATAAAAATTTACATGTACCTTGAAGGGGGTTGCATGGCCACTTGATGAAGATGCTTGTCCTGTGGGAAGTTGTCGAAGGATCTATGAAAATTTTTCCATCGTTTCATTCCTTTGTCGCGCAAGGGCTTCCTTGAGCAACATTTTAATAGGATCTCCTACTCCATCATATTTCTTTTCATCCCCCATGGGTTATTTTTGGGCTCAATATGTATTTCAACGACTCGATTGGTTTGAGTCCCAGCTTCTTTTACCTAGATCTTGTCAGGGACATACACAAAGAAAAACAAATGAAGAGAAGAATGATCGAATACCAGTGATTCATATTTAGGAGTGGAATGAACTGATTAACATACTAAATACAATAAACACAAAGATATGAAGAACAACATAGATATCCAGTGAAAAATATCTTCTATTGAATAAATTAAATAGGTTGAAACTGTAAAACTGCATAACTGAAACACTTGCTTGAATGGTGGTAGCTATCTCTGAGAAGAGATGTGGATGCTACGCACATCTGTTTGAGAAAAATGATTACAATGAGGCTTCAGAGGCATTTTTTATATTACTCATGAATTCCAAAACCCTATACATCCAAAAACCTATCCCTAGGAGGTGAAATGCCAAAATTCATGTAGGCCCCTATGGGTAAGTTGGTACCTCAACTTCCCGAGGTCATAACTTTTGCACATGACCTCCATTTTAGGCACGTGATAGCCCATTGGAAAGGTATTTAATAGAAATACACATTATATCGTCAAACTCTGACTCTGTCTACAGTTTGATTATGGTGAGAGGAAAAAAATAATGGTTAGGGCTCCAAAACGGCCTTGGAAGTACAACAAGATGTGTTGACATGAAAACTTACAAAACAAACCAGTTG
>JASDQU010010776.1:72492-85617 GCA_032191745.1 Picea mariana | reverse complement strand
GTGACCTAAAAATGGGTTAAGTGACCTAGAAATAGGTTAAGTGACATAGAAATGGGTTAAGTGACCTAGAAATAGGTTAAGTGACCTAGAAATGGGTTAAAGTGGCCTAGAAATGGGTTAAGTGACCTAGACGATGCTTCTAAGGAAGATATTTGGAGAGTATAAATAAGAGGCAAGGCTCTCTCCTTTTATATCACACCTGAGAATATTGAATATCTATAGGTGACTGAGGTAACCAAAGGATATCTAAGCCGAATTGCAGAGGGAAGGTGAAGAAAAGAAGGTCAGAATTCAAGGGAGGATAAAATGTTTTGATGATGCTTTCTAAGGTATGTTATTTACAGGTCATCTCACCATTTTAGCAATAATGTTTTTTCTAGAATGATTCAGACTATGAAATGGATAGTTCATTGAGGAAACATATCCAAGTATCTGTGGTAAAAAATGAAAATTTTGGGTCGTTGTAGTTTTGGAGTTACAGCCCGTGGAAAATAGGGTTTGTGGCTAGTCCTGAAACTAGTCTAAAACATTTGTTTCGGGTAAAAAATCTCATAACTTCTTCATAGAAGATCCAAATTTAGTAATACCAAATGTGTTGGTTAGAGTATAGTCTGTAGTATGTTTTGTAACATTTTAATATCCATTCAACAAATATTCCATGCAGGGCACGCTCTACAAGGTTGCTCTCTAGAATAAGCCATAATTCAGCAAGGTATGCCATTTTTTCTATAACTCCTTTTCTGAGAGGTTCCAAGTAGTGACACTTGGAGGACTTGCATAAAACAAAATGAAGAACATTTTGTACTACTTTCATATCTTTATTCAATATAGGTGCATATTTATGATTATTTCAAGTTAGTGTTGTTGACTAATCCCAAACTAGTCATGTGAGACTAAAGAAAAGTTTGATGAAAATGCTAGTCTCTTATTGTGAAAGTTAAGGAAGGTCTGTAGGTATGTGATCATATACACTAGGTATATTACAGAGTTAAAAATCATATTTGGATTATGAAATTGATGAGGGATTTTGGTTAAGGTACATGTTGGGTACATGGTTGAGACAAGTAGTTGATGAGTTGGCACATACATGAGGTGTATAGTTGATGATGTTGGTACATATTGATAAGTCATAGTTGATGAGTAGTTGACACATGATTGGTACATACTTGGTACATGGTTGGATGCACTTGTTTATGGTACAAGTTGATTACAAGTTGTTTGGTATAGGTTGGTGCATGGTTTATGCACTTGTTTATGGTACATGTTGATTACAGGTTGAGGTACATGTTGATCCATGGTTGATGCATGGTTCAAGTTTATTGGTACAATTTTACAACAGTATATCTCACAATGATAGTGTGACAATGGTTCCTTCATTCTAATTCCACTTCAGGGAGGTTGGAAGGGGCAAGGACAGGTGGTTGTAGCCACCTTCCAGTTGTAGTCAGAGAACATAGGGGGTTGTATCCTCCTTCTATTTGTAGCCAGAGAATATGATATTTGGAGCTTCCTTCAGGTTGTATCCTGAGAAGAAAGGGGGTTGGAGCCTCCTTCTAGTTGCAGCTGAAAAACAAAGGAAGTTGGTGCTTCGAATGAATGTAATTCTTCAAGAAATATAAGAAAAAGCATGTTGTGGTTTTATCTTGCTTTGGGTTTCCACATAAAACACTGGTGTACTGTGTATGTGTATGATTGTTCATTTGTTCATTTCTTATTTACTCTGCATTTATTAGATGATAATGATACATCGATATAAGACTTGGATTATATGGTTAAAAAGGATTAAATTGCTCCATTACTGACTCACCCCCCCTCTCAGTAATCCAACACATAAAAGGCCAAGATCATAGATGATTTCTTATAAGAAATTCCTCCTTTTCATTTTTTAAGAAACCCATCTCTTTATCATAGATTTGTTAGTAAAATGGAAAGGAGAAATAATGTGGATTTTACAACTAATCAACAAGTGTCTTCTTTCTTGTATAACAAATTCAATTCTTCCTGTGGTTGCAGTGACATGGTTTCATAATTATTTCCTGTGTAAGATATTTATATTGTTCCATGTCCTCAAGAGAAACATGCCAAAATAGAAGAGAAATCTGGTGTACAATCAAGAAATAATTATCGTGTCTATTGGGTCATAGAATACATGAAAACTCAAGAGAAGAGCCTCCAAGTGATTAACAAATATTGTTTCCTCAATTTTTTGAGCCTATATTAAACCTCAAGTTTTAATAATTATTATTGAAAACCCCAAATTTTGGCCCATCTAGACCCCTCTTTAACTATGTCTCTAAAATCATCTAAATCTCGTATTTCACCATATTTCATAACCTTTCACATCCATGTATGGGTTGATCTCAAGTAAATAGACCGTTATGAATAATTTGATCCAACAACCTCTTTTTCACCCAACGTTCCTAACGTCATCATGCTGGGTTGGATTCAAGTTCCTAGGTGTCCTTACATGGCCTTGATGTGTTGTATGATGTGTTATCCACATTCTATAAGTATGGGTTTTTTTTCTTTATGTTCCTTATTCTAAACCCAAATTCTGAATATTAGATGTAGTACCTTCTTTAACACCCAACCAGAGTTTGTCGGTTGTGATTCTGACATAAGGCCTGTGATGTTTGAAAGTCTGACGTGGAATCCACAAGGTTTTTGATTTAGCATATAACATGTTGATGTAGGAGCATCGCTCCACCTCAACACGCGCCAACTGTCTAGCACGTTGGTGCGCATTCAAAGAAGGAAGAGGTGCCAACCCTCTCATTTTTCCTCGAGGTTTAAATGTAATTAAAGAAATTAAATGTTGTCGGGATGGAAGAGCCAAGTCATGCCTTTGTACAGGTTGTAGATGAGGTCACCTTAAGTGGATGATGGTAGGGAGGGATCTCGACCCGATTCGGGCTATATTTCCACTCATTTTAATCTTCCTCGTTAGATAGGAATTTTGAATGATGATTAGACACCACTAGTGTAGCTTTGAGGGAAATCTCATCAAGCCCCTCTTGTATAAATATTTTTATTGTTTCCGAGTAGAGGTTGTTGATACTCGTGTTGGTTTTGTTGATAGAGAGGAGAACTGAGAGTTGAGACTCAGTTGTAGTCCAGACTCATATATTGTAATTCAAATTTCGTCATTAATAGAAAAGAACATATTACACTGTTTGTAATTTCCTGTGTGATGGATGCTATTGATGAATGTCATTTATGTTTATTGGTGTGTTTATGCTATAGATGTGTATGTTAGATTTAATCTGCAAGGATAGAGATAGAATCCTCTATATGTGGGTTCGCTGGATTATTTCTTGGTTCTTTAGGCTAAGTGCAAGGAGTGCACGATACAGTGGTGAAACTCTATGAGCCTAACACAAGGAGTGCATGTATGAACTCTTTTGAGTTAGAGGAGAACGTGCCAAGAGGGCACACCAGGATAATTCACATACTCAAAGGAGAACCTCAAGGTTGTTGAATACCTTGGAGAAAAGTATGCGCAAGAGTAAGCATAGCATAGAGTTGTCGAATACTCTGTAAGACTCTACCAGGAGGGCGTTAAGCAGGTGAAAGTGTGCACATAATCAACACGTTATGAAGCATTGGAGAATTGGAGGAAAACCCATAGTTACTGAATACTCTGAGGTAATAAAGAACTGCAAGTGTGCATTGAGCGGAGGTAAAAATTTCCTTGGTAAACCTGAAGGATTAAGGGATACAGAACCAAGACTTGTGCAAGGAGTGCACCATGCCATCACTTAGACAAAGTGTTGAGAGAAGACGTCTAAAGGATTAATCAAATGCAAGGAGTGTGCCAAAGGTAAAGTAAGTTCATCTTATAATATCAGGAGGAGGATCATTGAGTTGCCAGGAGAGCACCAGAAGGTCCATAGAAGGACACAACAGGAGGGACGAGAACCTTAAAGGTTTGAGCAAGCGAAAGCTCAGGAGAATTAGCACCGTCACGCACAGAGTTTCTGCAAGGAGTGCAAGAGACCGAGAGCAGTCCAAGTCTCATACATCAATAAAAGTGCTAAGTGCGCATAAGAGTAAGGAATTGTCGAAGTCTCGAAGCCAAGCAGAAATGACCATCATTAGGGGACGACAGGTGGTGAAAGATTAGGAGGTCCACGAGATAGAGTTCCCGAAGATTCGCCAAGAGAAAATGGAAATCTTCATGAAGTCATGAAGAGCGGAATGAATCTAGACCGTTAGATCTGGGAGGGACACATGGTAGAGACCCACGGACTTTAGAGGAGGAGACCTTCAGAGGGATGCAGAGTTGGTAAAGCCAAAACTCCCAAAGCTCAAAGAATTTAGGGTCGTTGATATAAGGAGTGATGGGGATCGTCGATCCTCATGCCAATTGTGTTTGCGATTTTGGAGTTCGGGGAGAGAATAGGAGTTGGCTGTTGAGAAAAGGCCGAAGCACAAATATCGAAGTTCCTTTCATGGTTTATCCCTAGGACACAGTCCTAGGTCACATGATCAGAGGGGCCTAGCATAGAAAACTAGTGCATGTGGTTAAATTTCTTCAACGAGTCCAAGAAGAGAGTCACGAGGTTGATAGGACCTACACTTTGGAGAAAGACCGACCTGTGAAGTTTGAACTGGGTTCCATAAGGGGCTCGAAGAGTCAATCTGACTCAAGTTACTGAACGATCCTAGACCGGGAGGTCGAGCAACCCCTCAAAGGAGAGAAAAAAAGGAGTGAGGGGGGACGGGTCTGCGCCGTATGTCATCCCCAAGGTTTTTAATTTGGAATATAATGTGTCATATTTCTTATCCAACCTCTCCATTTGTAGTATTCACATGATACTTATTTTCAGTGTCTAACTTGGCACTTGTATGGAATCCGCGTGGCTTCCTAGGTGTTATATACCATGGGGCATTCAAATATGGCCTTTCTTTTAACAAGTACCTTAATATAAATCGTTAATTATGGATCCATTCCTTTACAATATCCAATCAATACTTTCCACTTATCTATTCTATTCGCTTCCTCCAATGGCCATAGGTTTGAAAAATCATTCTTAACTTACGCATTACCTGATGTGGCAATGTTGCATCTAGCAGGGAATATAAAATGTCGTATAGGTTCTTTATTATCCTATGTTATCTTACACGACTCCCTCCATGTCATGTTGACCTATCCTATCTGATGTTTCATTTGGAAATCCATATTAGTTTAAAAGGCATACACTTTATGTGAGTCTCAAACATCTGAAAATATGGATATCTAGACCTTTTAATGATATTTTGTGTTTGAAATTATGTTTTCTAAGTGTGGAACCCTATCCTAGATGTAGAACCTTGAACTAGGTGCAGAACCTTAACTCAAAGTGGAACCTTGACCCCAATTTGGAACCAAACCTCATTTTTCCCTTACCACATTCAAATTTTATTTTGTACATTCGAGTTTGTATTGTTTTATTTATTTTATTTTTATATTTCATTCTTATTATTTTAATTTTTTTTTACCCATGTGAGTTTCTAAATCCTGGCATGTTTTAAATTTCCAAATTTCCATGTACATATTATTATTGTTATTTTATTCTATTAGGAATTTACTATATCAAAAACTTTCACATTGGGATTTTATCATTAAACTTTCTAAAATGAGAACTTTCCAAATTGAAACTTTATCAACATACACCATGCATTTATATTTTATTATTCCCATAAATTACTATCATGGAATTTCTTTGAGAGAATTACTTTTACATTGACTTTACACATTATACAATTTTTTAAAAAAATCCCAAAGTTCCAAATTCATATTTTATTATTTATTTTGGGATATTTTCTTATTTTGTTTTCTCAATTTTCCTTACTATTGGATATACATTTTATTTTATTGTTATTTAATTTTTATTTTTTTTCACTTTTCATTTTTATTTTTGATACACTTTTTTTTTTCTATAAATCCAGATGTGTATTATCCTTATTATTTTATTAATTGAGATTTTGTTTTCATTACTTTTCTGTAGTTGATTATCCTTATAATTTTATTAAATGAGATTTTGTTTTTATTATTTTTTAATAGTTAACGCCATATTTTTATAATTTAATTTTAATTTCATTCCATTTCATTTGTTTTTCATTTTATTTTGTTTTCATTTTCATTTGATCTTTATTTTTCATTTTATGCATTTTCTAGAATTCCAAATATTTTATTATTTTTTATTTGAATTAATTTTATTTTTATGCATTTTTTAAAATGCTAAATATTTTATTATTTTTTATTTGAATTATTTTTGTTTTTGGACTCTACATGTACATATTTTATTTTTTTAATAAAAAAGGAGTAGTACCTTCTATATTAGATTAGCACAAAACTTTGACAAAATATACAGTGGCATGGCTAAAGTCACCAAAAATGTTGCCAGTATCCGGAAACCAGCATAAGTGGGGAGAAAATAGCAGTTATTCAATAATACATAAAGGAAGGTAGCATATGTCCTGCCCGGAGGAAACCAGGATAGATGCTTATGGTCCAGATGAACATAAAACAGTTGCACAATAAAACTAAAAACCAGGAAATTATAAAAACCTAAGCACCCGGTGACCTGTCGCCTTCGCCAGTCTGCCAAGTGGTCCCCGCCAGAATGGCAAAAGCTTGTGCGCACAGGGGGCACTTCCGCTGAGTTGGAGCACTGGAGAAAGCGTCGAGGATCAGGTCCATGTGCTGGCCCATGAGGAGGGCCCTATGTTCCAGGTCCGACATGTGGCCTCGGAGCTCGAACACCAAAGCCAGGTGCTCGTCGCTGAGGAGAGAGCCATGCATTCCGCCACCCAAGCCACTAGGGGGAGCAATCCTCAATTCCATTGCCTCACTAATGCCAACTGCGAGCTCCCTCTGCACCGCTTCAACCTCTCCATCCATAGTATTCTTGGCTCCAGCTGCTTGCAAGTCGCCCGGCGAGGGAATTTCTTCGACAATGCAGCCGGGGAAGTTGTCTTCTCTAGCCAAAACGCGTTTGGTACCCTCCCATCTGGTCGTCTCCATGGCGCAGGGCTTCTCAACAATCGGCAGGTCCCCCATAAATGGGTCCTCCTCCACGACGCAGGTGGGAAACACATCCTCGTTCTCGGCCTCCTTCTTGTCACTCGGCTTAAATTCCGTGTCTTCCCTACTACAACCAACTCCCGGTTCTGCAATAGTGTCGAGCAACGCCCATCTCTCAGCCCAAGCCTTCTTCCGAAGAATGGAGGATGCCAAAGACAGAGCGCGTTCTAATTGCTCCTTCTGTCACCGCTGCGCCTTATGAGCGTCCCAGGCTGAACCCCGGCGAGGCCTGCCTCACTTTCTAGCCATTGTATCCAGGGGGTGAATGCAAGTGCCAAGCAGTTGCAGTGCTAAGCTATAAGTCCAGGATGAGAGCGGTTGCAGGTGAGAAGCGCGAGCAAACTGACTCTGTCATGGCACACGCAAAGACAAACAACCCTGGAAATCCTTATCAGAGTGCAAAGAAAAGGTGGTGAACGTCCAAGCGAAGAGCATATCCGAAACAAGAGTAGTCTCGCTCTGCCCAGGCTCATAAGAAAACACATAACCAAACACCAGAGTCATCTGTCCTCCCATATCCCCTTTCAATATGAGTGCGCAGGGGGTGTAAATGGTCGCGCGAGGGAGGAGTCCCTCCGTCGTATGGCCTCTGCTATGGTCGTCCACCATCGTAAATGTTGATGTGTGAGTGGCGGCCATCGACAATTAAACCCGAGCTTAGTACTGATCCTGGTGTCAACACCACGGTGCCGTGTGTCACCCCATCCGAGGCTCTCTACATGTTTATGTCTTATTTTATTTTCTTTATAGATTTTGAGTTTTCATTTTTTATTTTATGCATTTTTTAGAATCTCAAATATTTTATTAATATTAAATGAAATTTTGTTTTTATTATTTTTTAATAGTTGATTATCCTTATTTTTTATTAAATGAGATTTTGTTTTTATTATTTTTTCATTTGATTTTTTTTTTTAAATTCTTTCACTATATTTTTATATTTTAATTTTTATTTCATTTTATTCTATTTCCTTTTGTTTTTATTTTCATTTGATCTTTATTCTTTGCATTTTCTAGAATTTCAAATATTTTATTATTTTTTATTTGAATTAATTTTATTTTTATGCATTTTTTATTTGAATTAGTTATATTTTTTACTCTACATGCACATATCCCAAATATTTTATTATACAATTACTTTTACTTTACACATTATACAATTTTTCCAAAAAATCCCAAAGTTCCAAATTCATATTTTATTATTTATTTTGGGATATTTTATTATTTTGTTTTCCCAATTTTTTTCTTGGTATACATTTTATTTTGTTTTTATTTTTAATTTATGTTTATTTTATTTTTATTTTTCATACACTTATTTTTTTTCTAGAAATCCAGATTTGTATTATCCTTATTATTTTATTAAATGAGATTTTGTTTTTATTATTTTTCCATAGTTGATTATTTTTATTATTTTATTAAATAAGATTTTGTTTTTATTATTTTTTTTATTAATTGATTTTTTTTTTAAATTCCTCCACCATATTTTTTATATTTTAATTTTTATTTCATTCCATTTATTTTTCATTTTACTCTATTTTATTTTGTTTTTATTTTCATTTTATTTTTCATTTGATTTTGTTTTTATTATTTTTTCATAGTTAATTTCTTTTTTAAATTCCCCGCCATATTTTTATATTTTAATTTTAATTTCATTCCATTTCATTTCATGTGTTTTTCATTTTATTCTATTCTATTTTGTTTTGTTTTTATTTTCATTTGATCTTTATTTTTTATTTTATGCATTTTTTAGAATTCTAAATATTTTGTTATTTTTTATTTGAATTAATTTTATTTTGGGATATTTTATTATTTTTTTTTTCCAATTTTTCATGGTATACATTTTATTTTATTTTATTGTTATTTTTAATTCATGTTTATTTTATTTTTATTTTTCATTTTTATTTTTGTTACACTTTTTTTTTCTAGAAATCCAGATTTGTATTATCCTTATTATTTTATTAAATAATTTTTTTTTTATTATTATTTTTTCATAGCTGATTATCTTTATTATTTTTAAACGAGATTTTGTTTGTATTATTTTTTTTATATTTTAATTTTTATTTCATTACATTTCTTTTTCATTTTATTCTATTCTATTTTGTTTTATTTTTATTTTCATTTGATCTTTATTTTTCATTTTATGAATTTTCTAGAATTCCAAATATTTGTTTTATTTTTTATTTGAATTAATTTTATTTTTATGTATTTTCTAAAATGCCAAGTATTTTATTATTTTATTATTTGAATTAATTTTTTTTTAGACTCTACGTGCACATATTTGTTTATGTCTTATTTTATTTTCTCTCTAGATTTTGAGTTTTCATTTTTCATTTATGCATTTTTTAGAATCTCAAATACTTTATTAATATTAAATGAGATTTTGTTTTTATTATTTTTCCATAATTGATTATCCTTATTATTTTATTAAATAAGATTTTGTTTTTATTATTTTATGAGATTTTATTTTTATTTTTTTCCATAGTTCATTATCTTTATTATTTTATTAAATAAAATTTTATTTTTATTATTTTATGAGATTTTGTTTTTATTATTTTTTAATAGTTGATTTATTTTTTAAATTCCCTCACCATATTTTTATATTTTAATTTTCATTTATTTTATTTGTTTTTTATTTTATTCTATTTTGTTTTGTTTTATCCTTATTATTTTATTAAATGAGATTTTGTTTTTATTATTTTATGAGATTTTGTTTTTATTATTTTTCCATAGTTGATTATCCTTATTATTTTATTAAATGAGATTTTGTTTTTATTATTTTATGAGTTTTTGTTTTATTTTTTTCCATAGTTGATTTTTTTTTTTAAATTCCCCCAAGTGTTTTTATATTTTAATTTTTATCCCCACCATATTTTTATATTTTAATTTTTATTTCATTTTATTTGTTTTTCATTTTATTCTATTTTGTTTTCTTTTATCCTTAATATTTTATTAAATGATATTTTGTTTTTATTATTTTTTCATAGTTGATTATCTTTATTATTTTATTAAATGAGAATTTGTTTTTATTATTTTATGAGATTTTTTTTTTATTATTTTTTCATAGTTGATTTCTTTTTTAAATTCTCTCACCATATTTTTATATTTTAATTTTTATTTCATTTTATTTGTATTTTTTCTAGAATCTCAAATATTTTATTATTTTTTATTTGAATTAATTTTATTTTTGGACTGTACATGCATACTGAGTGGGTCTAATGGTTAAGAACATGTGTTTCCTCCTAAGAGGTCACAAGTTCAAATCCAGAGGGGGGTAGGGTATGTATACCGGTATGTATACCTCCGTAATGAAATCGTTGGGCAGGCGGAGGGGGTCCCTTGTCCCACAAACAAGGAGGTTGGGGGTTCCTTGTCCCACAAACAAGGGGGTCATCTTATACACCAGTTTGGTTTCTGGCTTGGGTCAAAACTTTAACGTGGGCTCAAGGGTCCATGACTTGTCTAACTCCACACACAAACTACAAAAGGAGGGCGAAAAAATATAAATCATTTAGAATCACTTCCCACAATGCAAGTGGGACAAATATTTAGGCTTATGATATTAATGGTTCATATTTATCACGAGATGAGATTGATAGTTGTTGAGCACTAACTTTAGAGGGTCATATCTCGGGTCTCAGAAAGCCAAATTAGGCGCGCAATGGCTCGTTGGAAAAATGAAGGACTATAGAATATGTGAGAATAGAAAATTGAGCTATATTAGCAACACAAATTCCTAAATTTTGAAAATAAAAGTAGGCATGAATTTACTTGAGTATTCACAGTGAAGTGTTATGCAACTCATAACTTAGTTTTCTGAAGGCCAAATTAGGAAAATGAAGGCTCGTTGGAAATCTTAGAACTTAATGGATAATCTAAAATAATCTCTCTTTCCTAATTTACATCAACAAGTTCTCAAATTTTAATTTATTTATACATTTGTCAATATTTTTCTTTTTCCCACATATAAATGATTTTATATATATTTTAATTATGTCTCTTTGACAAGATTGCATGAGGAGGTGAAGAGTCCCAATGAAAACATGAACAAAGATAAAATTAGAATTCTATGTAGAGGAATGTATATAGCTACACGAGATAGAGAGGAAGTGAGGAGCCTAGAAGAGGAACAATTTTAGGGGCAGTGATGGAAAAATGTTATAAATGTAATTTCGCCCTATGCAGAGAGGGGCATTGAATAACCCAGAATTTGGTCTTTTTTTAACTATTTATTAGGCTTGGGAACATATTTAAATGTTCTTGTCTTGTACTTATATCTCAATCATATGAACTATTTTTGTGAATGAATATAATGGAAATTTGATTCATGGTCCGTTCATTCAATAATGCGTTGTTTTTTGTTTTTTTTTTGCAGATGCTAGCAATTTGTTATTATTATCAATTGTCTCTGTAGGAAATTATTGTGAATTTATTATGAGATCAATTGCACGTACATATTCATTGTCACATATATGCGTATGAGTATGATAGTATAGTTTATTATTGAGAAATATAAACTATATATGTTTCTATATATTAAACTATATGCCTGCAATTGATTTTTGTTATTGTTAGGATATGACTGCATGTAGAATTTAGTCCAATTTAACTGAACAAGACTCCCTTCAGAGGATAATCCATTCAGTTAGAGAAAAATGGGCCCACATGCAAGTGGATATTTCCATACCAAATGAGAGTAGGTTTGACTGGGACCTTCCATTGATAAATTCTACCTCATGTTGTCATGGGGCATTTTTCTCATGTCAACAATTTTCCAAAGAAATAAAGGAGAGAAAATAAAATCTCCAGGGTTACTTCAACCATTACACATATGTAATCAAATATGGGAAGAGATATCAATGGAATTCATTACAAGGCTACCAAAATATGAAGGTAAGGATGCCATTTTTATGGTCATTGATAGACTCAAAAAATATGCACTTTTTTTGTTGAATTCAAGGGACATATACAGCAAGACAAGTGGCAGAAGTATTCACAAAGGAAATTCATAGACTTCATGGTATCACTAAAGTAATAGTAAGAGACAGAGATCCAAAATTCACATAAATGTTTTGGAAAGTATTATGAAAGATGAGTGGAACAACACTAGTTATGAGTTCAACATATCATCCACACACAGATCATCAAATAGAAATAGTTAAAAAAAATTAGAGGTTTGTCTATGATGTTGTACTTTAGAAAATCAATATCAATGAATGAAGTGGCTTCCTCTGGTAGAATAGTGGTATAATATGACCTATCACACATCTACTAAAATGTCCCCATTTTAGGCCGTTTATGGATATCCAACTCCTAGTATCTCATACTTTTTTCAAGATAAGTAAAAATTACATGTAATAGAGTCACATATGGAGAATATTAAATAAACTTTGACAATTCTTAAGGAAAACCCTTAGATGGCACAAAACAAGATGAAACAATAAGAAGATCAGCATCGAAGTGAAATACAATTTGAGGAGCATGATTGGGTATTTTGAGACTACACTTTATAATCAATCCACACTCAAGCAAAAGAAGAATCATAAATTAACTCCAAAATGTTATGTACCTTTCAAGATTATTCACAGGATGGGACAAGTGTCGTATGAGTTATATTTTCCTTTTTCTCTCATTCAAAGGTTTTTCATATATATTTCCTAAAAAACATTTTGGGACTAAGCATGCCAATGCAAATATAACTTCCATAATTAGATGAATAAGGGAAGTTGATTCTTGAACTAGAAAAAGTTATCGATCAACATTATCCATCTCTTCATAATAGAACCATTATGGAGTACCTAATAAGGAGGAACAATATTAATCAAGAACAAGTTACATTGGAAAATGAGTAGTTTGTGAAGAAACACCCTTTATCAAAATCTTTGAGGGAAAATATTTTTTAAAGAGGGGGGCCATGTTTTTTTTTTGTTTGTTAATTTGTGCGGGACCCGTTGGCTACGCAATTAACCTGTGGCTTGAGAAACCACGACTCAGGGGCATCTAAGCCGTCAAAATCACCCGAGGATCGCACCCGGCCTGAGCCACACCAACCCTTAACATGG
>JASDQU010010776.1:58049-71224 GCA_032191745.1 Picea mariana | reverse complement strand
ATCCTTCATTTCATTCAATAAAAATCAATTGTTGATATTATGCCCGTCTTTGAAGTACTCATTTAGTCTGCAAGCTTTTTCGCAACGTGTGTTAGGTTTGAAGGGGACCCCATTCTCTACATAGGTTGTGCTACTTTTATTTTCTTTTAATTATATAGTTTTTATATAGATCCAGTTCCTTAGAATACATTGCAGCTTGTTTCCTTTATTTCCATTCATTTCTTAGTGATTCATTTCCTGTAGTTTGTTAGCATAAGCTAGAATTGGATTTCATTCTGCATTTCTTGTGCTTGCATCTCAAAGCTTACAAGCCCTGGGTTGATGATTTGATGTCTATAATTTATACATATATTTCCACCAACATTTTTGGCACCGTTGCTAAGGAGGTGCTAGAAAGGGATTAAATCCTAGTTAGATAGGTTTCCTTTAATTTACACAGCTTAGGGGAGGATAAATAATAAGATGGGAGGTAAGAACCTACGCGGTCACTATTGTGATTTTCTACAAAGAATTGATTGTTCCTTTCATGCAAGTGTGTTTCGTTTCATGCAAGTGTGTTGTGTTTAAACTACAGAGCTTGGGGTAGGGGAGGTAGTAAGACAAGAGGTAAGAACCTACACGGTCACTATTGGGAGTTTCCCCAAAGCCTTGATTGTTACTTTCATGAAAGTATGTTTCCTGTCATACAAGTGTGGTGTGTAATATTTAATTTATCTCCTTGAAGTTTTAGATTTCAGTTTGTAAGAATCCCATGTATTAGTCCATGTACGAGACAGATATTGGTAGATCATCCAGAAGAATGTAAATATTCTCAAGCATTTGTTAAGAAAAGGAGGACATACGCCTGCAAGGATATTTTCAAATCCTTGCTCACACTCTAGATTTTCTACTAGGGATTAGTTTCCCTTTCAAGAAACAACAGAGGAACCAAATATCCATGAACATATTCCACATGAGGAGGATGTAGAAGTTTCTTCCAGTAGCCCTTGTGAGCAGATAGAGGAAGTCAAAGAATTATGGACTACATCAGATGAAGAGAAAACACTAGAGCCAAAGATTGAGGAATTCTTGTCATGTTTGTCAGCAGATCCTTTTTGCATCACAGAATGTGAAGACCAGTTCTCAGAAGAACCTCGTGATCTGTCATCCAGAGAAATCCAATGAAACATAGACTACATTGAAGCTTGGTTCCAAATCGTAATCAGGTCACATTACTCCTCCATCCTTCAACCTTTCTTGGCATCATCTCCACAAGAAAAACTGGTTTCTCATGTCCGAATATCCATTGAGGTATATTTTTCATATTTGGATATGAGTATTCTTATAAATCTGTTACGCACATGGCTTCACTGGAAATATTCCTACACTTGAGAAAAAATTTCCTTTCTCAAGTAGGGTAGGATAGTAGATCAATAAATTTTAATAACTATTTCATATAGTTAGTGGTTCATCTCTAGTCACAGTGCAACAACCTTTTTATGTTCTTGAATAAGCGAGGAATGTCAAAAGTTGACAAGGCATATTGAGGGAGATCTATGTTCTCATAAGTAGGATTCTATTGATATTGTTGGATATTTGCAAGGATGATCTGATGGTTCTCTACAAAGTTAAAGTTTTCATATAGTTTTCATCCAACAAACATCTTAAGGAAACAAAAAAAATTTCCAACAACAACATTCTTGTCCTATGGTACCGAAACTGCATGGTGGATGCCAAAAATTTGTAGATATATTCATTTCTTTCATCAATTGGACCGGTATGTAGCATCCTAGATACCTTCTTCAATTCCAATTCATGTATGTAGAAACTCCAAGGGTGACTTGAGGTAAGCATTTTTCTGTTCCTTCTGATTTATTGAAAATGAAGGAAATTTATCGTAAAGACAACATTTCAAGCTTGTTATTCTATCCTACCACTTGTCCTTGCCACTTCTTTTCATAATCCCACCAATACCCACTTATAACCCCACATGTGTCCCTTTTGTTTTTAAATTTTCTTCCATAAAACCCTTAACCATTCTATCTTTTGCTCAACTAATGGTTGTGAAGTCTTGAAGAAGTGCACCCTTCTCCCCGCCCTAAAAACTTGTAAGTTGTGTATGGAGGGATATAGGGGAAAGATCAGAAATAGAGAAGGCATGTTAATCTTCCAGGCTCAAAAGAAATTGTTCAATATGCATATATGGGATCAAGTGTCCTTTCCATTTTGCAGATAATAATGAAAATCCTATAGAAATTGGCATACTTTTGGAACATCATATAGCGCAGTTACAATCTATTGGTTTACAACAATAATGCATACATTTTGGGATCCCACTTGCAACCTCATAAATACAATTTTTTGTAATGTTGCCATCAACCATGAATTGGAAGCAGAGTTGCCAAGATTGTTGTTTCTCAAATGTTGGCACTGTTAATGTATTCAGTAAATGCCTTTCTATGTGCCTATGTTATTTTGGATTTCATCTTGAGATATGGTAAGAGAATTTTCACAACTTGCATTTCAGGTCCTCATGGCACTTTCAACCTCGTTCCCCTATTTTTTCTCTGTAGAAAACAAATTTCACACTGTATTTGTTATTCTCAGCTTGTTTCTACTCAATAGTAATTGAGTCTAATAAACTTGAGATGGAAACAAATGCACCAACAATACTTTTCGTTACAACAGGCTCAGACTGTTATCACTCCAGGAAAATCTCTTAGGTTGTATCTCAAAGATGCCTGGTAACTTAACTAATATCTCAATGATTCACTCAAATGGATCAAGTCAGATGACTAAATCAAACCTCACTCACTCAAGACATGCATAAAAACATAGATTGACAAGGCTTTCAACTACTACTGTTCAGAGAGTTTGTAAATAAGTGGATGTGTGGAGAATCCTTACTATACCAGCAGAATCATACAATAAACATATATGAATGGTCGATTACAATAAGTAAACAATACTTGCAATTCTAACTCATCAATGCAAAGACAGGATGACAACTATCAGGCATTAGACAAATGTGAATAACATGAATATAACATTCAAGTACAAGTACATACTAGATAAGAAGATAGGAATCTAAACAAGTAATGGCAAAAGAAGCTTGTATTATTTAATATGAAAATGAGAAGCTTGAGTACAAATTCTGAAAGAGTCTCCAAAATTGAACCTTTTGTTCATCTTTTGTCTTCATCTTTATAGCTTTACAATACATTTTTCAGATTCTAAATTAATGGATCTAATTTTCTAAATACAGAAAGTAAACAATATTTACAAAAAACTAGGAAGAGACCCTCAAGATGAGGTCAATCCATATCTAATGATATTCAAGAGTGATAGAGTGTTGATGAAGTGAAGCCTAGCTTTCTAAGGCTATTTGATTTGGTCCTCCAAGGATAAAATTTGAATTTGCTGAAGTGTGCAAAAATCCTTATTTTTTGTCTTTGAAAAAGATATCGAATATGATTGAAACACCTCTTCTTTTCCTTATCCCTCAAAAATAGCCATTGGATTTGACTTGATAATTCAACAAATGTCCACTCGAAGAGGTTTCATACCATTCAAACTCAAAAAATCCCGATCTGGGTAAAAACTCAGTGATTCTGGCAGTTACAGGCTTTTCGGTGGTTAAGAGGGGCAAAATTTAGGCCTCTTAACCACCGAAAGATGTAACTTTCAAAAAGGGATCTGCGGCGAATTAATTTGTGTGGGAATCAGAATGACTCAGATTTTTCTTTGAATTGGATGAAAAATGGCTCAATAATCAACAATTGAACTCGAATTCCACTTGGCAACCTTGACAAATCACAGGATTATGGCTTCTGAGTATGAGTTTGCATGAGGAAATCATGGGATCACGACAATAACAATGACTCTCGGATTCAATATTGAATATTAATAAATTGAAACAGAAATCAAATGAAGTCATAATGATTCTGTATCCTCGTGACTTGAGATAATGAAGGCCCATGTGACAAATCAATTATGTTATCTAAAAATCATGCATGGAATTCTAGATTTCTGCCGAGCCTTAATTCTGAAATGACAATTGGTAGTTAAAAGGAGAACAGGGCATAAATATTCAGATAAGATGCCATAAGAACTTCATACCTCACCACCTAGATAAAATTTCGGCGGTTATAACTTAATGATTGTGCCCATTTGACATCTAGCTCGTGCAAAAGCACGGGCTTTTTCCTTTTGCGCATAGAAACATTTTCGGTGGTTAACAGGCCCTTTATTTTCGCCTCTTAACCATCGAAAACCAAGACTTTTGGTGGTTAATGAGAAGTTTTTTTAGCCCCTCTTAACCACCAAAACCTGAGATTTAAAGATTTGATTGCCAAGACCAAAATTTATGTTTTTTCCAAGTTTGTATCCAAATACTAGACCTTCTAACACACCTAAAAAAATTTGGAAATGAATTTTTGGACCTGTTCCTATCACCTAAAAATTGGTAAAATGACAGTGTTATTTTAGGAGATAACACGGACATTGTTTGATCTTCCCAATCAGGTGTTATTTATAGGTGGTCATGTGATCTAATGACACAGAAGATTCATTGACAGGTGGCATGATACAATTCATTAGCTTGAATGTATAGAAATGTCACATTCAATGATCACTCTATGAAAGGGGAATTCTTTTGTTTATAAATTGATTGTGAGATAGAATTGGAACTTAATGCTACAAAAATGGATATTCAATTGTTGTGAAATGTTATGATGGGTAAACATTTTTGCACAATTATGGGAATTTTGACAAGGGTACATTTTCTGAGTGGATTATCTATTGTTGGAAAGAAAGCTGAAATGATTCTTCCATTGAAGTCTCAGATTCGAGAGATCATCAACAATTGATGGAAAAATATACAAATTCTATTTTTTTAATATATATGGCCCGATTTTTGTTCACAGTTGCAGTCAATCACTATCTTTACAGAAAAGGGAAAGACTGATTTTGATATTTCTAGGAATGTGAATGTTGCAGGGTTTTTTTGAGTAAGATATGATTTAACGTCTTTGCGGAAGTTTTGAGGATGGATTTGCATGAGGGAATGAAAATACATCAATGGGGGGAAGATGTTCCATGAATTATTTATACCATATCCGAATGTTATTTGAAATTGTTGAATTTTTGGGGAAGCGTGTTGTCAACACTTTTTGACCAGAATGGTGTATCAATTCGTGCATTATTTAGTTTATTGGCAGCAATGCTTTCAAAGCTTATTACTTGGACAATTTATGATAGTAAGTTTGCAACAGTACTTTCCATTATTGTCTCAAACTTGGCTTTTAGGTTACTACCTCCATTTTCATAAGAAAATAAGCTCAGAGAATTCAAAATTTTTGAGCATGTATGAAGGATGAATTTTGAACAACATGTATGTTCCAAAACGACATCCTACAGGAAATTCAGAGTAGGTACGAGAATCCCAGAGTAAGCACAGGAATGATGTTGCAGCTATATTTTTATAAAAAAAATTATAGAGCACAAATTGATTTTTCAATATCTCCCAAACCGTGCACCTTTTGGCCACAAAATTTGGACCATATATGCATCAAGGTATGAAAAATAAACACACCAAAGTCCAATCAATTCCGGTTTGTATTCTTCAAGAAATTGGCCATTGAAATATTCAACCATTTTTCCTTTTTCTTGAAATTTGTGTGCCTGTTGGCTTTGATTTTTTGTGAGTAGGAGCATAAGAATGATTTGAACAACCTCACAAAATTTTATGGAAAACCAGTTTGTAGTTTGACAGATAAATCAATAGAAGTGACTTCAAATTTTACAGTTTATTTCCTTTATCAATGTTGTTATAATCCCACTATGAGGGACAAAATCTTTTCTTGATTTTCTAAAGGAAAATCTATTGGGGGATCATTTATGGAAAATATTGTGGGAGGTTAGCTTGGGCATGCATGGATTTTTATTCCCCATAAATCTTGTGAAGCGATCTAATTGTAGCAGTATTTAGAATGTGACTGCTAGTTTAAGATGCATATACACAGATTATATATCCGTAATTGTTGAAGATGTTTAATGCACAAGCACAAAGGTGTTATTCAGTTAGCATGATTGTTGTCCACAAATGAATGCTATACTTACATAATGGAATAAGAAAGAAAGCTCACACATTTTTATGTCTACTTGGTATGAAGTATAGGGGCATAACCTTCTTGAGTTAATTGATGAAAATAACTGCTTGAACTTGAATATGTATGATGATGTAGCTTGGTTACATGTTGCCCAGATTTCACATGGCTATCCATATTTTGTATCACATGTAGTTTGAATTTGATGTTTGCCAACAAAGGTTCCTTTCACCTATTTGACTTAGAGTTTGAGCAGGGAGACATAATGAAAGTTATCAATGGATCTATTTTCATGGGAGGAAATGACAAACAAAAATTTATATGGTGGGATTGATCAGTACCTACGTCCTTTGGCATGAGGATATGCCAATACTTAGGTGTGGGGGAGATGTTGTCTCACCAATTTGACATATTTTACATCATCAATTGGTCTATTTTTAACCATTTACCCTATCCTCACACCCGTTTATTATGCCTATTGTCGTATTTTCCCACAATTTTGAAGTTTATATGTTTAACAAGATTAATGTTGTTAATTGTTATAGTTCCCCTCATTTTTAATGATTTAGAATTGGTTTAGACTAATCTTTCCAATGAAGGTTTCTGACAGTTATGTCCCTGCACCAGACCTCCATGTTTAGCATATATGCACACCTTTGGGGCCAAAATGAAGAAATAAGTTTTGTTAGAAATACCTCCAACATACTTTGGTGTTCATTATTTCACACCCAGGTCACACATGTGGACCTCTAGCACATGGTCAAAGGATGGGTCAAAATTGTGCCAGATTAGCAGCATCAAACTTCAAGCTCTATTCCCGAGAAAATGAAAAAGAATCTAGAAATTCTAGAACATGGATTTTTTGCAGAAAGCATCCATTTAGCTTTCCAAAATAATGAATGCTCAGGGAGATATCTGTGTTTTTCCAATCTAGGTTTGTCTAGATTTGCAGTTATGCCTGCCTTATCCAATCTTCGAAATGAATGGGTACATCTAGCCAATAAGGGAGACTGAATCAATCTATTCTCAACATTCTTATGTCATGTAAAATCATTTTTAATAATTTCTTGGTTATCTTTGCAAACCAATATCAACTATAAAGAAGAAACCAAATATCTTGTAAGATAATTATGCTTAGACTAGGCTAATTTGAGGGAATTAGTTTTGATCCATTCCCTTGCTCTTTTTTGTATATATATATAACCATGGAGGAGAGGGGGGGATTAGTACTGATGTAGGAGGGAATTAGTATTGGAGAACCATGCTTGAACATTTGTAATCCTTCATTTCATTCGATGAAAATTAGTTGTTGATATTATGCCCGTCTTTGAAGTACTCATTTAGTCTGTAAGATTTTTCACAATGTGTGTTAGGTTTGCAAGGGCCCCCATTCTCTACATACATTGTGCTACTTTTATTTTATTTTTATTAGATATCTCTTCTATAGATCTAATTCCTTAGAATACATTGCATCTTGTTTCCTTTCTTTCCATTCATTGCTTAGTGATTCATTTTCTGTAGTTTGTTAGCATAAGCTAGAATTGGCTTTCATTCCGCATTTCCTGTGCTTGCATCTCAAAGCTTACAAGCCCCAGGTTGCTGATTTGATGTCTTGAATTTATACATATATTTCCACCAACATGCAGGATGTGCACAATCATCCAATTGACGACCTCTGTTTGGTCATCTATTTGGGGGCGGAAAGTAGTGGATTTAGTGAGCTTGGTGTCCAATAGTGACCAGAGACTCGACCAAAATGTGTTGAGGAATATGTTTTCTTGGTCGTAGATGATGGTATGCAGTATCCAAAAATGTACCCACACTCGTTCTAAGAATAACTTGGCAGTATCTACCGCTATGATATTCTTCTTGCAAGATGTGAGTATGGCCATCTTCGAAAATTGATCAACGACCAAAAATACACAGTCATTGCCTTGCTTGGTGGAAGAAAGGACATACATGTAATCCATTGAGATGGATTCCCAAGGCTTCTCGGGAGTAGTAATATGGGTGTATAAGTCTTGCTTCTTGATGGCTGGTTTGGCAATGGCACAAGCAGTGCAAGATATGCTATACTTGCTGACGTCCTATCGAAGTTTTGGCTAATAAAAATGTTTTTGAAGAATGACCATAGTTTTCTCCATGCCAAAATGTCTTGCCATATGACTGTAGTGGGCTTCCCAAATCATATTTGCATGCTCGCTAGTAGGAACACAAATATGTCCCAAATGGCATAATAGTCCATCCTGAATGTGAAAATCAGTGATAGGTATGCATGTACCCAAAAGATGATAGGTGGTGGAGAAGTCTGGATATTACTGATAAAGTTGGGGCCATTCAAATGCCTCATGTCCACAAGAATGGAGCACAGTGGTGAGCGCATCCATGGGAGGTCGAATGAGGTAGTCAATGACACGATTTTATATCCATGTCTTATACTTGATGTTGAGATGGAACTGTTGCAAGTTGGTGCACCACTTCTGATGGAGGTCATTTTGAAATTTCCCCTATGTTTGTATGAACTATAGAGGCTTGTGATCAGTATGGATGATCATCTCCTTTATCAGAATGTATTGTTTCCATTGATGACATGATTTTACAATGGAATACATTTCCTTGTCATAGGTGGGGTATATCTGGATAGTATCTGAGATTTTCTCACTATGGTATTCCATCGGATGACCATGCTAAGTGAGAACTATGTCTGTAGCATAGTCAGATGCATCAATCTCAATCTCGAATGGCTATTACAGATTGGTAAAGGAGATTACTAGAGTTGAGCACAAGTGATGCATCAAATCATCAAATGCCCATTTTTGTTCCTTCCCCCACACGAAATTTTCTCAGCCACCTCCCTTGGTCACCTTGATGAGGGCCCATGAAATATGGGAGATTCCCAACATGAACCGTCGATAGAAGTTGGCCAATCACAAGAAGATCTAAATCTGGGTTAGTGTTGTCAAGGATATCCTGTCACGGATGACTTGGATCTTAGCTAGATCAACATGAAACCCATGCTCATCAACAATGTAGCCCAATTATTGGACCCTTTTCATGCCAAAAGAGAATTTTTCCAAGTTGGAATATAGCTTGTGCTGCCACAGAGTGCTCAAAACATGTTGAATATGTTGCATGTGCTCCTCCCAAGTTCTGTTGTAGATGAGGATGTCATCCAAATATACCACCACAAAAGAGTTGGTGAAGGGTCTCAATACATCATCCATCAACCTCATGAAAGTGGTTGGTGCATTTGTTAAGACAAAGGGCATGACCAACCATTAAAAGAGACCTTATTTATATTTTAAGGTTGTCTTCCATAAATCAGTTGGTTTGATGGGAACCTAGTGGTAGCCAGAATTTAGGTCAATCTTTCTAAATAACTTTTCCCCCTTGAGTTGGTCAAGAAGTTCATTAATCCTAGGAATAGGGTACCGATTCCTGAATGTGATTTTGTTTAAGGCTCTGTAATCAATACAGAGTCGCAAAGTCTCGTCCTTCTTCTGCAACAGTACAATCAAGATTCTGCAAGGGGAGGAGCTAGGTATGATGTGACCCTTTTGAAGAAGATCTTGGATCTGATGCCTGATTTCATCATTTTCCATTAGTGAGCAATGATAGACTGGTCCATTATGTATAGGTGCACTAGGGGTCAGATCAATTGGATGCTTGACTTGGAAGTGCATCAGTACCTCGATGGGTGAGGAGAAGTTTTCTATGTATTATTCCACGATCCCATCCACTTGCTTCTGCTGCAAAGAGAGGCTCTGTGTAGAGGCCACGAATGTGGCAGTGACCTTGTTCTTACTATGATCACATATTGTAAATAATATGAACTTCCTAGTCTGTGAAATGACCTTACTGCATTGCTTATCAGAGATTAAAGAAATAGTGGTAGGTGACACTACCTATGGTATCCTGTACAATTGTCTACCCAAAGTAATAATAACACTGTAGGGTATAGAATCATACACAACATGACACTTCTACAAATATGGTTGTCCTAAAATAAAATCACAAACTTCAAGGGGAGAGATATCACATAATAGCTCATCTTTGAAAGGCTTAATGTTGTAGGGAAAACATCATTATTGGATGACACAGAGATCTCTCCCTTGGTGAATCCAACCGATGGTGTAGGACTATAGGTGCAATGTCATCGATAGGTCTAGCCTCTTGATGACCTCTTTTGAGATTAGTTTCTTTTCATTGCCACTATCCACAATGAAATGAAGCAGAGCCCCATTTACCCACATTTGTGAGTGAAAGAGGCATTCCCCTTCCTCTAGTTCTTCTGGTTCTCATGGCTAGACTTTGGTGGTAGCGACAGTTGCACTGGATTCATCATCAATAATATTCTTCCCTCCTTCTGGATTTTATTTAGAATCATAATCGGCCTCTTAATAGGAAGCCTTCAACTTGGCCATGAGTAACTTATTGGAGCGACATTCTTCAGTGTTGTGCAAAGGGATTTTATGGTACTCACACCATTTTCCCATGTCCTTATTCATCTTCTCATTTTCCTTGTTGTGTTGCGGCTTGGACTAGTTTTCCTTAGAGTGGTCATATCAGCTCGATTCCTTTTTGTGTGGGTTGGATTTGTATTTTCCCTGCTTCAGTTATGAGGAGTTTGCAGATCCAAATTCTCACCTCTTCTACTTAAATTTTTGCTTGAGCTTAACAACGTATCTATAAGTCGTGCCCAATGAGGTGATGTACATAAACTACGTTTCTGTTTGAATGTATATATGAAAAAATATGCGATTTTTGAGCACTATATGTCTCTTAGAGTATTTTATACCCAATTCAGTGCACAAGGTATGGAAAATATTGGTGAAATCTAGTACTATCTGGTCCCTTTCTTGACACAGGGTGGTACATCTAGTGTATTGTTCCTCATAGCTTTTAACATGGTAGTATTTTTCTTTAATGGTGTACCGGAAGGAATCCCATGTAGGGGCAACCATAAATATTTTATATTCCTCTATGGCCCTTTGCTCAGAGTAAGTATCCCACCCGTCCTTAACATGGGGGATGGCCTTTAGGAGTGAAAAAGTAATCTTTTCCCTATCAAAAAAAAATTGGACTGAAAAATACCCTTCGAGAATATTTAACCATTTATCTACAACATCCACATATATCAGTCTTTAAAATAATGGAATATAAAAATTTACATGTACCTTGAAGGGTGTTGCATGGCCGCTTGATGAAGATGCTTTTCCTGTGGGAAGTCGTCAAAGGATCTATGCAAATTTTTCCATCGTTTCATTCCTTTATCGTGCAAGGGCTTCCTTGAGCAACATTTTAATAGGATCTCCTACTCCATCATATTTCTTTTCGTCCCCCATGGGTTATTTTCAAGCTCAACACGGTTGATATTGCAATGACTCGATTGGTTCAATTCCCAACTTCTTTTACCTAGATCTTGTCAGGGACATGGACAAAGAAAAACAAATGAAGAGAAGATCGATCTGATACCACTTATTCATATTTAGGAGTGGAACAAACTGATTAACATACTGAATACAATAAACACACAGATATGAAGAACAACATAGATATCCAGTGAAAAGTATCTTCTATTGAATAAATTAAATAGGTTGAAACTGTAAAACTGCATAACTGAAAGACTTGCTCGAATGGTGGTAGCTATCTCTTAGAAGAGATGTGGATTCTACGCACATATGTTTGATAAAAATGATTACAATGAGGCTTTAGAGGCATTTTTTATATTACTCATGAATTCCAAAACCCTATACATCCAAAAGCCTATCCCTAGGAGGTGAAACGCAAAAAGTCATGTGGGCCCCTATGGGTAAGTTGGTACCTCAACTTCCCAGGGTCGTAACTTTTGCACACGACCTCCATTTTAGGCACGTGATAGCTCGTTGGAAAGGTATTTCAGAGAAATACACATTATGTCATCAAATTTTGACTCTGTCTACAGTTTGAATATGGTGAGAAAAACAAAACAATGGTTAGGGCTCCAAAACGGCCTTGGAAGTACAACAAGATGTGCTAACATGAAAACATACAAAATAAACTAGTTGGATTAGGTGAGAGGCGACTAGTATCGACCTGGAAGATGTGTAGGGCTTCATACAACCCCAAAAGTGTAGAACCCACAATTACAAAGAAGTACAAAATAATGTGTTGAACTAAAAATGGATAAGAGAATCCATTTGGAATAGGTGGGTGACCACCAATATCCACCTAGATCATTTTAAGAGAATGTGAGGTTTGTGTTGTGGTCGTAACAACCCCCATTTAATTTTTTTATTTATAACCAAACGGAGAGCCCTCCCCCCCTACAAAAATTTGAGGTCTAATTCCTAATCCACTACTAGTATGAGCCTATTGAATATACTTTATCGACCTTGGAGGAGGTTAGGGGTTTGGATATTTATTGATCTTTTATCCTTGAGAAGTTTTTTCATGATCAATAATATATTTGATCTTGTACTTTCATATGTTCTTCATAATACCTTTGATTTATGATGATTTTTTTATCCTCGTGTGATGATATTGCAAGGTTATCTTTTAATCCTTATGCATTAATTGGTTTTATTGGATTTAAAGGTGTATGTTGAACTTATCTAATTGCAAGGTTCAATGATTTTTTTTATGAATTGGAGAATTTGATTTTAAAGATCTATTGTTTCCTTGTGCATCAGCTTGTAATATCATCTCACTACATCATGAAGAAGTGAATGGTTGGTTTGAATGGAGAGAATACTGTTACTTTATGTTGTTTACCCTCTATCCTCATATTCATGCTCAAGCTCCCACATGTTAATGAAATTCCTCAATTAGAATAAGAGGATCTTCAACCTTTCCCAAGAGCCTGAGATATTTTTTTCAATTAAATGCAAGTAAGAAAAACATTTCTACTAATATTTCATGACATTTTTTTACAACAACATATTATTCATAATGTTTATTAAGGTTGGTTGTCATTGATGTCAACCCTTGAATAAAGTCTGGTAGCGAATTCTGGTAGCACAAAGGTTTGAGTAATGGACTCAAGGTTGTTTCATGTATAATGGTATGAGTTTTAATATATTTTAAGGTAATACTATTCTATATGGATAG
>JASDQU010010776.1:11967-57949 GCA_032191745.1 Picea mariana | reverse complement strand
CACACACACACACACACACACACACCAAGGATACCTAGTATTAGGATCATCATACATTGTCTTGTAAATTTGATATATTGTGAAAGGAGGTCTCCCCCTCTAAGTGTACTACATTGATTGACTTTTTATCATTTTCAATGTTCTTGGTTCATAACACTATATATGCTCTCTTGAAATGTCATGGATTTCCATAGAGAAAAGGGCTTATGTTAAATTGCATGTTGAGTGAAATTGAAATAATATTGATTTTTGAAACTTGGGAGCATAAGAATATAAGGTCACTAATATAGAATGATTTGTCTTGTGGTCAATATGGAAAAAAATGTAGAGTGATTGGAGGCATAGCTTGTTACATAAAAAAGAACATTTTTCCTCACATTAGGCTTCACAATAAAGACCTTTTCAATCAGTACATGTAGAGGGCAATTGTATATATTAATGCTACCAATATTTATATAGCACTATGTTATTTTTCACTTACTAGTTCTACCTTTTATAAAAAAAAAAATTGAAATAAACAAATTTCTTACAGTGGCTTAGAACATGATATTTACAATCTAACAATTGAAGGAAATATTCTCTTTCTGGGATACTTTAATGATAGAACAACATACAATCATGTTATTATTTTAAGTAATGATTCCACTTATAATCCTCTATGGCTGTATGAGGACCTTGTTTTAGCTGGTATATACAAAAGAAACTCTATATACTTAGTTCATAATTTATTTAGTATTGAGCTAACCAAGCTCTATAGTTCTCAAAATCTAATAATTTCCAATTGTCTAAGGAAGTTTCCAAAATCCAAATGAATGGCTTGTATTCATGGGTTTGGTACTAGTTTCATAGTTTATGTGATATATGATATCCCTATTTACAACCGAAAAATAAATTTTGACATCGTAAATGACCATTATCCCAACTCTGATCATAGACCTTTAACCTTAACTCTAAATTTTGTCATGCACAAAAGTCCCATTGAAGAGAATTATGATAACCAAAAGTACTTGATCTTCAAAAAAGATAATTTTGATATTTTTTAAAAGTATTTAAATAATGAATTCAGTCTCCAATAAAATAAGGACAATATTTAATACTTGTATCATAATTTTACAACAACCCTTTCTACTTCCATTAACAATTTATCTATTGAGGTGTTGTATAAAGAGGAAAATAGAATAGCCAACCGTTGGTATGATAAAAACTGTAATATTTATAGAAAATCCATTCGGGATGTTTCTAATGAGTCCTTAAAATATGACGAGATAAATCGGTATGAAGCTTTATTGAATTAAAAGGAAAAACATCATTGTATAAATAGAAATTAATAGAAGATTTTGCACATATCTAACCTAGATCATGTGAAATCTTGGAGGAAAATTCTGACTCGTACAACTAAAGAAAATTGAGGGACTAGAATTCCTACCTTAATAATCTTCATGAATCCCATGATGTTGTGGAAAACATTCAAACCCCTTTTATAAAGGAATAATTTTTTCTATAGAAGATATAGAGTTTGGGGTTAAGAATCTCACAAAAGGGAAATCTAAGGACACTAAAAGATACCAAGATAAATATTAAAAATTGAAGGGCTTATCCCCATCCATCATGTCCACAATCTCTTCAATTTAGAAGTCAAGTAGGGACTCCCTAAACCCTATACTCAAATCCTAATTGTACCCATTTTTAAAAGTGGGGATAAAAATAATCCTTCTAATTATAGAACCATTATGATTAGCCTCATTTTAGCTAAGTTACATGGAATTGTTCTCGAAAAGAAGAACATTGTATACTTGAAAGCCAAAAAAAAAGAGCTAAAGTCCAGGCTAGATTTAGGAGCTATCATTCAACTGTAGACTAGCGTGTTATGCTTAGGATCATCGTGGAGGAGTTTCACCATAATAAAACCAATCTTGTATGTTGTTTTATTGACCTGAGAAAATATTTTGGCATAGTATCAAGGACTATCCTATGGAATAGAGTAGAAGAGATAAAATTTCCTTTCTATTTTAGAGTATTTGTGATAAGGTTGTACCATAATTTTCCTACCAAGTTTAAGAACATTGAGGGTTTATAAAAAAAAATCAATTGTAATATAGGAGTTAAGAAAGGTTGTCCCTTGTCCCCTACTCTTTTTGACATATAACTTGACAATTTAGAGGGTTTTTTAGAAGAAGCAAGTTGTGTTGACCAGACTCTAGCGAGTATAATCATCATCCTTTTTATTTACACTGATGATATTGTTCTTATGGTGAGGAGTCCCTATGATATTGAAAAAAAAATAAACTTTTTCAAGGATTTATGCTCTAGTATGATTATGATTGTTAACACTAACAAAACAAAGATTATGATTATTAAATCCAAAAATATTACTTATGTTAATTTTGTGTACGAAAATCATAGCTTGGAGGAAATGACTTCATAAAAATACTGTTGATATTTTAGTAGCTACATGATGTATTAACCTCCCAGTGTAATCTTCTTACTTATAATAGAATATTATGGAAGTAAGAGAACAATTAACTAGATGTGTTAAAACCCCAGAAGATAAGTCGGCCCAAAGAGAATAATAATAAAGTATTAAAAGGCTCCAGAAAGTAAGGTCAACCCCACATGAAAAGACACCTTGGCATACTAGTATAAATAGAGGCTAGGCGTTCCTCATTTGTACACTCAGTCACTCAGCAGAAGGAGGGAACATGTTTGAGGAGTTGCAACTGCAGTAGTTGCAGTTGCAGTAGAAAGAGGTGCAATTCTAGAGAGAGTGGTGCAACAGTTGTTGTGGTGTAATCTCAATCTTTCTGGTATCTCTATTGTGTTCTTCTCTTGGTAAATGTATGATTCTATTAGTAAAGGTATGTTCTCTTCATATTGTTTTGTTGCTACAGTAGTGGTGTTTCTAGTTAGGGTTTATCTGTTGGTTCTAGTGTCGACTTGATGGAATCATTCTATCTAAGAAAATGTTAGTGTGCTCAAGGGTGGCATAGTGAATTCATATGGTTGGGTGACAATGATGTGACATTGTGTATGGTTAAACGAGCATACCAAAATTTTAACATGGAATCAGAGCTAGTTTCCTTCGTAATAGTCTAATCGTTGGAAGTAATATCCTTAGTTTTGCCCCTTTATCAATCTCATTGAGAACTCACTAAACCCACCAAGAAGGTCACCTAAGTAGGGCACATGTTTCCCCCAGATCAGATCTCCAAAGTTATGAAATTAAAAAATTAGGGTTTCCTCATAAAACCCTAGGTCTATAGTACAAGTTACAATTACACTACTAGTTACAGTTGTAGTGTCAGTTGCTTCATTTCAGTCGCTTTGTGTCAGTTAATTCATGTAATTTACTTTGTGCCAATTGCAACACCAATTGCAGTGTGTATTGTAGCACCAGTTGCAGTGCCAATTGCAACACTAGTTGCAATACCAGTTGCAACACTAATTGCAATACCAGTTGCAGGACCAATTGCAGTGAAATTTTATGTGAAGTGTTGGTCCTAACTTTTAGTTTTCCTAGTGCAACCTACTCTAGTGCATAACCAACTACCTTCAGATTGCAAGTTGGATCACTTTGAAGTTTTAGGATTCGTTGTTGCTTGTCATTTTTTGTCACTTCTGTCAGAGGTATGTACTTGTATATGTTTAAATTGTATCACTATATTAAGGGTGTTTTTAGGAGAAGGGATTTTGTTTCCAAATAAAATTCATAGATCTAGAGGGATCTCTGATCCATCACATTTAGAGGAAAAAAACACTCCATGTTTCATTTTTTTGATATGCCTCTAGCTGTTATGGCATTATTGTGATCTTATGAACATGTAGGTTGCATTTTGATTTATTAAAGTTATAAGTTGAACTTAATTAAAGTATTAGATTGATTGAGGTTTAGATTTTAGAGTTTATTTGCATAATATACTCTAATTCAAATTTCTGTCAAGAAAGCATATTGTCTCAGTACAAGGGACAGGTTAGATAGAATACTTGTCATCTTGAGTGAAGGAGACTCGAAAGAAAAGAAACAACACTCATTCTTGAAGATAACACTCCAGGTTCTGGGTTTGATTGATTAAATTGATAAGTTTCCAATTCGCACATATCAAGTTTGATAATTTCTACATTACAAGTAAACACTATAGTTGTGACAACAATCCTTGAAAGGTTCTATTAGTGCTAGATACAATGAATACTTGGTAGCATGTTCGTACTATTGATATAAATGCTTATTGTACTTGTTTTCAAGATGAACTAACATTGACTCCTCTAGGAGATACTTCTTGTTTTGCTTCTAGGAAGGTCACCTTGGTAATGATATGTTGTTTACCATGAAATTATATTTTATTCTTGTTAACACAGATATGTTCTTATGAAAATGTTATTATATTTGAAATACTTTTTCTCTTGTTTTTTCTTATTCCAGGAAGGTTACAATGGAGGAATGATTTGTCACAACACTAGAAGAGTGTTGTTCCTATTTCTTATTATTGTATCTTTTTATCTTCACTCTTGTTCTAGGAAGGTCGCAAGTGATAGATCTGAGAAAGAGATACTATGATGATTGTTCTTGTTATTGTTTATTGTTATTATTATAAGAGTATTATTATTGTCAATTGTTTTCCCTTGTTTTTGGTCTTGTTCCGGGAAGGTCACAGGTGATAACTCTAAGGGAATATATAGTGATGGTCTCTAGTTTGAGACATGGAGTAGACTACCCAGATAAGAAGTTGTATACAATACCACATACATCCATGAACCGAAGAAAAGGCGGATGAAGAAGGGTACCTTTTTGAGATACAGAGTATCTCATATTGATTATAAGGAGAAGAAGGCTCCAAAGATGACTGAACAAATCACTCTAGTTCGCTTGATCACTATTCAGTTCATCGGGAAGAGTTAGTAGAGTCAGAAGGGCCTACCTAGAATTGTTGCAGTACCAGGAAGAGACCGACATGGTCCCATGATACTTTGCAGGACACAAAGATATATATCATTGATGAGCCATATCATGAGGAGAAGATGGCTCTACTAGTGGTGAGGGAAACGAACTCACCAAGTACCATCTCAGAAGGAGATATAATTTAGAGGGAGTCATCCCTCGTGATCCAATAGGGATGAGAATCCTCCCTAGAACCATTCATATGAGACTTCAGAGGAAATCATCAAACACAGAGAGAGAAAATGGCTCTGAAGATTATATAGACTCAGAGGGAGTCAAGCTTCAGAGGGAGCATGGAGACTTAGAGTGAGCCTGATCTCAGAGAGAGTCAGTGACTTAGAGACTTTCATTCAGAAAGTATTCCTCCTTATATTCATATGGGAGAGAGAGATGTCTTTGAGGACTGACATAATGGTACCATGAGTTGAGGAGACTAGATCGAAGATTTAGAGGCTTCGAGGAGATATGAGATCTCTTGGGAAGATTCCCTTGTTTCAGTGACTAAAGATAAAACAAGTTAGAAGAAATAGGATATAGACTTTACCTTGGTTCTGATACTAGAAGGGAAGTCAGTGGTGACTTCCAAGTTGATCCACAAGATCAAGAACGTTGCAAATAACAATATAGAGATGTACAAATCTTAATTTATGGCCAGAAGATTGTCCCAACAAGAGGGAGAATATTATGACTAGACACTTGCTCCAGTAGCCAGAACAAGTGTACATAGAGAAACAAAAGATACATGAGAAGGAGTCTCATGTCTACAAATTGAATAAGGATTTGTATGGTCCTAGTAGGAACCCAGGTCATGATATGCTAGATCAAATAGTTTCATTATGAGCTTGGGATTTACCAAGAGTAAGGAAGATTCCAACCTTTACTACAAGGTTGTGGACGGTGGACCAGTGATATTACTGTTATATATGGATGACCTATTTCTAATAGGATACAAGGAGCTCATCACTAAAAATAAGAGGAATCTTTATACAGATATCGAGATGAAATACCTAGGTATGATACATTATCTCTTGGGTATAGAAGTATGGAAGAGACCTGATGAGATTTTCCTAAACCAAGGAAAATATTTTGTAGAGATTCTGAAGACATTTGGGATGATGGATTGCAAGGCCATGCCTACTCCGATAGCGATGAATCTAAAGTTGTTGTGTGATAATTCTTCAGAGATAGTGGACACCACCATGTATTGATAGTTGGTTGGTTCATTGATGTACCTAACGAACACGAGACCAGATATATTTTTTGCAGTGAACACATTGAGTAAGTATATGTTTGAGCCAAGACGTATTCACTTGGTTGCGACAAAACATGTGTTGAGGCACCTGAATGGTACAATGGATTATGGACTTATGTACGATGTGGATTGTGATATTAGACTGCATACACAAATTCATATTGGGCTGGTAGTGTTGCAAACCAGAAAAGTACATATGGATGTTGTTTCATTCTGGGATCGGGTATGATCTCATGGTTCAGTAGCAAGCAATCCAATGTAGCACTCAATATGGTTGAGGAGAATTACATAGCAGCATGTTCAACTAGCAGTGAAGCAGTGTGGATTCAAAATTTGTTAGTTGGTGTGTTTGATCTTGAGTTAGAGTTGACTGGCATCTGGTGCAACAACCAGAGTTGTGTAAAGTTTTTGTAGAACCCATTGTTTCATGACAAGTCGAATAATACTAAGATCAAGTATCACTATATCAGAAATATGGTGCAGAGAGGAAAGGTGGAGCTCAAGTATGTGGCTATGGATGATCAGGTAGTTGATGTGTTGACCAAGCCTCTATTAAGGGTGAAGTTTGAGTACTTTAGGGACAAGCTTTGTGTGATCTGGAAGGATGTACCCTTGTGATAAACTATGATGTGTTATAGATACGACTCTAGATAGCAACATGGTATAGTGTGGACAATATGTTTTCATGCTCGGGCACTAATTGTGGAACTAGTCAAGATCATGTGTATGTATATCCTTTGGGGAGAGCGTGTTTTCCTAGTTGTGGAGGCCCAACCAATTTGTGTGGTTGGAAGATTCATGCAGATCCTTTGGGGAGAGCGTGCCTTCGGGAAAGATAAGGGGCCAACCTAGTTTGTTGGACGTCTTCTACTCTAGTGAAATAGTCTAGTATGCATAGCTACTCCAGTGAAATAGTCTGGTATGCTGAGATATTTCTAATCCGGTGAAATAGTCTCGTACACATAGCTAATCTAGTGAAATAGTCTGGTATGCTGAAATATTTCTAATCCAGTGAAATAGTTTGGTATGCATAGCTACTCCAATGAAATAGTATGGTACGCTGAGATATTTCTACTCTAGTGAAATAGTCTGGTACGCTAAGATATTGTTACTCTAGTAAAATAGTCTGGTACGCATGTTACTAGTTCTTTATGAACTAGAAGTCAGATTCTGTGTGAGATGATGAGTTACTAGTTCTTTATGAACTAGATGCAAAATTATGTGTGAGTTGGCAAGTGACTAGTTCTTTATGAACTAGATGTCAAATTCTCTATGAGTTGACGATTTACTAGCTATTTATGAACTAGATGCCAAATTTTTTGTTAGATGGTGAGCTATAGATTCCTAGAGTTTGTTTGGATTGGGTAGTAGTACAGTTCTGTGTAAATTGGCTCAACTACATATTACATAGCTGTGTGGCTATGATGGTGTTACTTGTTACGTGATCTGTTTGATCATGAGATGGCTTATTTGGCCATGCTACTTGTGACATGATCTATTTGATCATGAGATATCCTATATGGCTATGGTGATGCTACATGTAGACTGGTCTGCAAGACCATGCGAGTCTCTCCCATGCCATGTGAGATGGATGGATGTGTTTGAGACCATTACATGAATAACATCGTAGTTAATACCTCCCTAGCTAAGAGGGAGTGTTGATGTTTTGGTAGTTGCAGGAGGTATTAACCTCCAATTTTATCATTTGTGCTTAGAATAGAATATTCCAAAAGTAAGAGAACCATTAAATAGATGTGTGAAAACCCTAGAAGAGAAGTCGGCCCAAAGAGAATAATAATAAAGTATTAAAAGTATCCAAAAAGTAAGGTTGGCCCCACATGAAAAGACACCTTGGCAGACTAGTATAAATAGAGGCTAAGAGCTCCTCATTTGTACACTCACTCACTCAGTAGAAGGAGGGCACAAGTTTGAGGAGTTGTAACTGCAACAGTTTTAATTGCAGTAGAACGAGGCACACGTCTGGAGAGAGTGGTGCAAAAATTGTCGTGGTGTAATATCAGTCTTTTTAGTATCTCTATTGTGTGCTTCTCTTGGTAAAGGTACACTTCTATTAGTCAAGGTATGTTCTCTTGGTATTTGGTTGATGTTGCAATAGTGGTGTTTTTGGTTAGGGTTTATTTGTTGGTTCTAGTGTGGACTTTCCGTAATCATTCTATCTAAAAAAATTTTACTATTCTCGAGGGTGGCATAGTGAATTCCTATGGTTGGGTGATAATGATGTGACATTGTTTATGGTTAAAAGAACATACTAAAATTTTAACAAATACCTCATGATCAATCTCCATCACAAGCTTAACTAGAACTATAACATTGAGAAAAGGATAAATGGAGGTAGAAATTTTATTATGGACTTGAAAGTAGTTGTAAATTAGAAAACCTTTGGCTATGGGATAAGAAGAAACTCTTATTTGAGACTATCGTCACTCTTGTTATTTTATATGGTTCTAAAGTTTGGGGTTGCAATATCTCTAGAGAATCATGGATAAAGATAGAGCAAATTCAAAAGTGATTTATAACTTATAATCTCAAAATCAAATGCACTACACCCTATCCTATCGTCCTCATAGAAATAAGTCTTCCCCCCATTAAGAGTGTGGCTATGACTACGTATCTAATTTTAAAGAACAAGATAAACAACATGGAAGAGAAGAGGCTTCCTAAGATTGTTTGAAAATCCATTCAAAACCAGCTGCAACTCAAGTAGGAATGGCATAAAGATGTATTGACTAAATCATTGGGGAATAAAAAAAGAGGTCATTTTATAGAATAACAATAATATTAAAAGCATTATCACGTCTAAATTTAAGGATAAATTGTGGTGTGATAAAGGATTAGAGGATAAAAGAAAGGTACTTAAAATACTATAAGGAGGTGATCAACCCTAATCTATAATATCAAAAGTATCTCCCTATTTTTACTAGGATAAAGAAGAAAATCAACATTGCTCAAATAAGAACAAACTCTTAAGAGTGAGCTCCATAGTGAAATAGGGCATTGGACAATTCCTAAAATGTCATGGGTCAAAAGAATTGGTCATATTTGTGAGAATAAGAGGGTTGAAGATGAAAATAAGTTTCTCTTAGAATGTCGTAAGTACACCCACATTACGCATTCAAAATGTTTGTTACCATACTGACCTTACTAACCTTTTAACTCATCAAAACTATGGTGATTTTTGAATACTTGTCTTAAAAATTGTTGAGATAAAAAAAAAATCTAAAACAAAACAAGTAATTTCTTACCTACCACCACCACTATGTTATGAATGGTTTATAATAATAATAATAATAATAATAATAAATATTATTTATTTTTAAAAAATATATTAAAAAAATAATAATTTAATTTTAAAATTACAACTTAATCAAATATCTATTAAGATATAACTCATTTTATTAGTCCCTACTAAAGGAATAGAGGGAATATAGCGATCGATAATTCGTTGACTTCATATTAGTTTGTCCTTTGACCAAAAATGTTTGCATAATATCTATTCTTGGAACTAGGGAACTAAAAACATTGATTTTTATATAATAAAAAGTACCATATATGTCATGATCTGATTGGATAACAGATTGGAGGTCTTATTGTTGGCTTCTCTATTCCCAATGTTTTATATGTTAGCATATCCAAAGTTTTTGATCATATATGGTATTTTTGAATCATATGTTTTCTTATGCATTGCTCGAAGGTGGATTAATGCTAGCATTAGTTCGAATGTTTGTCTTAACATTTTCTGCTAGCTAAATTTATCTCAATGTTTGATATGCTAGCATATCCAAAGTTTTTGGATCATATACGACCTCTCTGAGTTGTTATATTATGAAATAATATAATAAATGTTTTTTTGGTATATAAGAGACCTATCGCACTGCATTCTTTCTTAAATGTTTACAGAGCGGTTCTGACAGCCTTAAATGTTTACTTAGCAGGTCTGTTACAGTAAATTTTCTTCCGTTTTTCTTTATATGAAATGTTCTCTCGAGTCAATGTGGGCAATATTGTTCTTCAATGACATTGTTGGTTCATTGGTTCATGCTTGTTTCTTGCATGTTCACTGATTTCTTATTTTCCTATTGTTGTTGTTCTTGTTTGTCTGTTGGTCTTGTTGCAGTTTGCACGTTTGGGGTTTTACAACTGCGATTGGAACTGCCCTTCTAGCATTCCCCATTGATGGGTGGGTTTGGGTGTCATGTTTATTTTCGCTTGATGTTTGCAGTTTGTAGGTGTGAAATTTGACTACTGGGGATGCCTGAGTTGAAATCCTGTTGCAGAACATATTTGTATGTGAGGAGAAAATACAATATCCTTTTGCGATACGTCACTTTTTCTGTGATGTATGTAGGTTCTGTGTCGAACATTGGCCTTTGGACGGTCCTCCTAGATTTGAATTTTACCTGACAGGTTTCACATCTTGAACTATTTGGTTAACAGATGTGTTGCAATACATTTTCATCCGAATTTTTTGATACAGTCTTGTGTGTAGTGGACTTGGACAATATTGCTCTTCACTGACATTCCTGGTCAACTGGTTGGTGCTTGCTTCTGTGTTCACTGGATGTTGTTTAATGTTGTTTGATTCAACTTTGCAGGGTTCGGGTCCTGCGACTACGGTTGGGCCTTTTGGTGCTTCTTAACTGGGTTGTTATTTGTTGCTTTCTCTTGTTTTCTTAATATTTGTGATGTTGGGGTGCTGCATTTGCAGTTGGATCTTTTTTTACATTGTTTTACCTTTTTTTCTTTTCCTATATTATGTTTTTTTTGGTTCTATACGTTGCCACGTTTATGTAGTCGTGGGTTCTCGGGGTGGCCAATTGAAAAATCATCATCTCCACCTATATATTCACATCATGAGTCTGATCGACCGTCGTTCAATTGCATATTTATCCAATTTCTTCTAAACTTTCTCATTTTTTCTCTTTTGTTCTTACCCTCTATTATGCATTTCCGGTTCTATACTTTGTCATGTTTCTGTTCTCACGGGTTCCTAGTGTGGCGATCTGACAAATCGTCATCTCCATATATATTTTCACATCATGAGTCTGACCAACCACCATTCGGTTGCATACTTAACCAATTTTATGAACGTGGGTTTGCAGATAGGTTCTATCAAACTATGGTAACTCATGTTGAAGGTGTACATCTTGCATCCAGAACTTCCATGCTCTACAATTGAACTATGGTAACTTGTGTTTGGGGTAAACATATTGCACCCAAAACTTTCATGATCTATAATTTGACCCCGCACTCCTCTAACTCACAGCCCTGCCTCTACCTACGATGATTATGTCTGTCCGACCTTAGTCGATTCTTCAAAGTTTTGTGGGTTCACGCGTTCCTGGGTTCAAAAAAGTTTAAAAGCATTTTTTCACTCCCTTCCATCCTCGCCACCTTTCGCCCTTCCCAATGCACATTAATTATTCTTTCAAAAGTGACAATCGACCAGACAGCTTCAAAAATATTGGCCTTAATAAGCGAAAAGATTGACGACATGTCCCATTAAAATGCATAAATAGGTGAATATTATGGGATCTGATAAAACAATTTTCCTGCATTTTGAATTTGCAAAAACAAATATTGGCTATTTTAGTTTTTTAAAGGCATCATCATAGTAACAGTGAAATATTATACTACCATGCTGCCATCCATGAACGTTTCGTCCACAGAGGTCTTGACATCATGTCCCTCTTTAATATTGTGTATATGTTACATGTTGTCATATTTGAGAATCTTCACGGGTATGGGAATGCTATTACATGCTATTAGTCACTATTCAATGCACATATTCAAAAATATTGGCATTAATAAGTGAAAATATCGAGGGCATCTACCATTAAGATGAATTAAACCAAAATCTACGGAATATTATACTGTCATCCTCCAACGTTTCTTTTAAATACTTATTCCCATTTCTCTCTATCATCAAAGAGTTGGGATTTAGTGTGCCTTTGTTCTAATGTTCTTGGTCATGGACATGTAAGACAACTTAGAGATGCCATTGAAGCCCAACTGAAAGAAGAGAATGGTTTTATGTGACATGATATCTGATCCAAAAAAAACTCTGTTATCCAACATAAACTCAAATAGGGAAGAAAAAAAAAACAAGTATCTTTTGATTGGTGTTCTCCCTGTATTCAATGTTTTGGTTGGTTGAANCTTCCTAGAGATTTGTTTGTTGGTCTTCTTTATTTTCTTGTTGGGAGTTGGAAGGGATTTTTAGGTCACCTGGAAAATGCTCCTTGCTTGAAGTATATAGTTTCTTCCAACAACATAGATTTGGCAAGTGTATCAAATTCTGCAGATCACACAAGAATTTGTCTTCTTCAGAGGATTCACACTTACCATGGCTTGCAAAATGGTCTGTAATATTTGGAAATGACGTGAAATATTAATCCATTCGAGAATGTACTCTGAAGGAAATTATATATTTGGATCGTTGCGGGTAAGAGAAATTGTATGGGTGGATAAAACGCCATACTAAAATTACAGAAGTTTCTATTTCAAAGTTTTCTAAGCTACTTTTGGGTGTGGTAACAGATTTGATAGAAAGCCATATTATTTGTCAAATTTTGTTCGATGTCCTCTGGATGTAGTTACAGACTACACATACAATCAACTGTCTATCGCTACTGCACATTTTTTATTTTACTACTCCTATGCATATAACTGGATTATGGTACAATAAACATTTAAGGCTGCGAGACCTATTAGGTAAACACTTAAGACTTTCTGAGTGTTACTTTATACTACCACCTTCTACAAGAAGTTTCGCGTGTTCAGGTAATGAATTGGTTTCTGAAAATCACCTTTTACTACCACCTTCATGTAATCATCTTATTTCATTCTTTAGAAGAGACCTTAATGTAGTGGTGTGTTTCTAGATCTGTTTCCACCTAATGTAAATCTTACTATTGTTTCCATTTATTTTAACCTTTCTTTGGATAGGGAAAATGCATTTCTTATGTTGCAGTTGATGCGATATTTGAGAAAACAAAAACAAATGTTAACATCATACAATTTTTTTATTTTTTTAAATATAGAACAATGTATGATTTTAACAGACGGTTGTTCAAAAATATTTAGGCGTTTTTGGGGGTTTATGTCGTTCACTATGACAATTTCATTAACACTGCAATGTCAGATAATAGATGTCTGGAATTTGTCTAATGTCAAGGTCATTATCGCACATGACACCCAACATCCAAAGATTTATGGACTCAAAGCAACATTGTAGATTTCGTGAGAAAGCAACACTAAAGTTGATGTTCTTTGCAAGTCTGGAAATCCTGCAGTTTAAGTGCTTTGACAACGACAACCCTGCTTGTTCACCACATTTTCTCACTGCAGTCAGTAGCATCATTCCCATTACTACCGCCAATGTCAATGTGCGAGGCCGAAGCTATCTGGAGCCTGGGGTCATCGCTTATGTGGATGCCTGAAGGTGAAACTACCTGGAACCTGGGATCATGACTTCTTACACTTGACATTAGTATTAGTGGTGATCGAAAGTTGATTGTATGTTGAGTCTGTTACTGCATCCAGAGCTTGCTCAACATTATTTGACATAGAAACTGGTTGTCTGTCAAATCTGTTACAACTTTGACATAAAATGTTCTGTGATTTTAGAATGTTGATTCAAACTCACATATAGTTTCTCACGTTCGTTGGTATCCAATTATATATTTTCCTACTAAGTGTATTCGGGCATGGAGTAATATTTGGCCTCACTTCCGAACATTCCAGACCTTTTTATGGGCCACCATGTCTACCACCCCTACGACAAAATATATATTCTGATGCGATCTGCAACATTTGATACACTTGCCAGACCTGTGTTGTTGGAAGAAGTAATGTACTTCAACAGAGGAACATTTTGCACCTGGCTTGGAAGTTCCTTCCAATTTACTATAATAAAACAAAGAAGCTAAACATACAAATATTCAGGAAGGATTTTCAACCAAAAAGATGATCGAATACAAGGAGAATAGAAATCACAACATACTTGAATTTTTTTATTTTTTTGTCTCATCTTTTGTTGTCTAACGGGATTTGTTTCCCCCAGAACTAGCATCACATAAAACGAATCCCTCGACTTTGAATTGGGCATGAATCACATTTCTAAGTTGTCTCAAATGCCAATGGTTAGGAACATTACAAGGAAGGCACCTTAAACCCCAAGTTTTGGATGGTAGAGGGAAATTAACACTTAACAAAGAATGGAATGTTGAATAACCAACCAATGTAGGTAGGCCATATCTAGAAGACACAAGTATTCAAAAAATAGGGATAGATCTAGTTGGCAGCACCAATGAAGTCCAAGACCCGAAATTAATATTCAACTCATTTTTTTTATGAATCAAGCATTTGATCGTCAAGAAAACTGTTTACATATTTTTTTTTGTTCGGTGGTAGGCCAAATCATGGTCATTGTGACAAATATTCTCAGTTGTATTTTGTAATCCATTTTATTTGAATATAGAATATTTGCGTTTTTTTTTATATGGTGTTTTCCAATCATTGGTATTGCTTTTCATTTTATTTTGTACCTTTTTCCTGTGTCATTAAACATGGACGACAAGATTTTCTTTCTGCTTCCCAGTACTTCATTTTAAATAAAGGGTACTATGTTCATTCCTTACATTTTACATGGAAGAATAATTTGTCATATGCCATACTTATGTGGCGCCTGCCCTATACTTGAAGAAAGAAATTGGAGGACCCGTCCTTCTTTCATTATTCGGGTCCCGTAAATAGAATGAATTAATGATTATTACAACAAGGAAACTCAAGTGTTGACGTCATGTTCCTGTTCAATATCTTGCATATATTGCAACTTATTCTGTTTTATAATATCCGTGCATATATACTAATATGAGTACTATTGGAATAAATATAAAAACTTTCTCTTGGCCAAAACTTAGCCAATTATCTGGCCGTCGGGTCCTGGGTTTGCGGTATCCAACACCTAAGTTCCCTGTTCCATCATATACATCTTGCAGCCAAAGAACTTATGTGATCTACAATTTATTCTTTTACTAGTGAGAACTCACCAAGGGCTCGAAAAGATTGGCATTAACAAAGGAACGGTATATTTTCTTCTTTAAGATACTTAGCCCTTTTCCCATTTTCTTCTTCCTGTCTATTATCACTTTTTGGTTATATACTTAGTCGCATTTATATGATCGTGGGTTCCAAGGTTGGTGGGCTGACATATCTTCATCTCCATTTATATCCTCGCATGAGGAATCTGATCAACCATTGTTCCTTTATATAATTAGCCAATTTTAAGGCCGTGTTTGCCAGGCCATAAATACACCCTTGCGATAAATGTAACCCTATCTCCCTTGGTCTACATCCCAATCTAGGAGAAGGTCCACCCAATGCTTACTAGTGCCATTCACCACAGGTACACCCCTATGGGTGAATATCTGCATGATGTTTCCACAAACTGGAGGAACACTAGCACATAGAGTCTTTTGTACTTTGAATACTATGCCTAGGACATTTTCCTTAGTCAAAGCATCATGACCACTCTCAATAATGTCCGCCCGATGCTTCTAACTTCGACACTCCTTCTCATCTAGGGAGACTTTCTGCATCGCTCCAAGATTTTTTATTTTGAACTTTGAGGCCAACTCCCTCTTGCACTTGTCACTAAGCCTTTGTTGATGTAATCATATCCATCATTCACCCAGTTGATGTATACTTATTCTCATATGCACTTTTGATCAACATAGATCGCTCCATCTTGGAGCAAGGATGTGATAGTGTTAAATTCTTGCTGCGTTATATACATGTTGCACTCAAAACTTCCGTAGTTTCAACGAAATTTTCCAACCGAACAACATCCTGCAAATTGGGAGATGATTTACATTTGAACCATAAATACTCTATTAATATATATTAATATGAATACTATTGAAATAAATATCAAAACTTTCTCTTGGCTAATACTTAGCCAATTATCTAGCCACCAGGTCCTAGGTTCGCGGCATCCAACACCTATGTCCCATGTTCTGTTATATACATCTTGCAGCTAAAGAACTTCCATGATCTGCAATTTATTATTTTACTAGTGAGAACTCAACAGGGGTTCGAAAATATTGGCATTAATAAATGAAAAATGCATTTTCTACTGTGAGATACTTATCCCCTTTCCCCTTTTCTTCTTCCCATCCATTATCACTTTCTGGTTATATACTTAGTCTCTTCTCTATGATCGTGGATTCCAGGGTTGGAAGGATGACATATATTCATATCCATCTATATCCTCACATGACGAATCCGACCAATCGTTGTTCCTTTCCATACTTAGCCAATTTTATGGTCGTGGTTTCTAGGTTGGCGCATACGAACTCGCCTTTTCTTCTTCCTGTCCATTATCACTTTCTGGTTATATACTTAGTCGTCTTTATATGATCGTCAGTTCCAGGGTTGGCAGGCTGACATATCTTCATCTCCATATACATCCTCACATGACGAATCCGACAGACCGTTGTTCCTTTCCCTACTTAGCCAATTTTATGGTCGCAGTTGTCGGGTTGGCGCTTACGAACTCGATTTTTTATTGTTCTGTGATATACATATTGCAATCAAAACTTTCGTGATCTAGAATTCCACCGTGGACTCCTCGAATACATTAAATTCTCTCAAAGTATCTTTCACTACCTTCCATCCCCACTAACTTCGCTTCCTTCCTAATATACATTAACTATTCTCTTAATAGTGACAACTAAACACATTGGTACAAAAGAATTGGCACTCGGTCCTCCGTCATATAAAAATTGACTACCGGACTCTGACATCGTCCCCTCTTCCATGTTACACATTATGCATTCAAATGTTCTAAGATATACAATTGGGCCATCGGGGCCTCGCGTCTTCTGGGAAGACCTTGTCACCCTATTTTGGATCCTCGCATTGGCGGGTTCATGAAATATCCAACTCCTAGTCAATGTTTCTTGTTCTGCCCATCCTCGTACTTCTTTCTAGATATGAAACACCAAAGGTTTAATACTAAAATGCCATCATGCAACAACCGTAAAGATCCTCATTAATAAGAAAAAGTCTTGAGAACCAACTATCCCTACAGAACTTATCCAGAAACATGCAAAGAAGGTCTTTCCAAGTAATGGAAAACCTATTACAAATTTCAATATATTAGCGAAAACAAGTCTGGGCCAGCGATTCCCTGTTCCATACTTGAACACTTTTTCAATTGCGGATTCTCAGATTGATGGCCTCAAAATTGTGTTTCGAATCTTCCGCGAGTTGCAAACAGTGCCTGGAGTTCTGCAATATACAATTTGTCCACTGGAATGCCTCATCACGAGATATTTCGTGAGTTGAAAATAGTGCCTGAAATTCCACAATATACAATTTGTCTGCTGGAATGCCCCGTCATGAGCCCAGTTGTCTGCCGTTTTTTTCCTTCCTATTGCTTACGGATTTCAATGAAATTTTTGAACCGAACAGGATCCTGCAAATTGGAATATGATCTGCATTTGGACCAGAAATAATCTATTAATATATATTAATATGAATACTATTGAAATAAATATAAACACTTTCTCTTAATTTTTCCTCTTTTCTCCCCCTCTATTATCCCTTTGTGTTTCTATATTTAGTCGCATCTATATGATCACAACATCCTGCATTTGCAAATTGGCAACACTTTATCTATATCTTCACACCATGAGCCCAATCGACTGCAGTCTCTTTCAATACTTAGCCAATTATCTGATCACTGGGTCCCGGGTTTGCGGTATCACATGTTTCGTCATATACATATGGCACCCAAAGAACTTTTGTGATCTGCAAGTTATGCTTTTACTAGTGATAACTCACCAGGGGTTCGAAACGATTGGCATTAATAAACAAACAATAAATGTTCTTCTGTGAGATACTTAGCCCTTTTTCCCTTTTCTTCTTCTCGTGTATTATCGCTTTCTTCTGTGAGATACTTATCCCTTTTTCCCTTTTCTTCTTCCCGTGTATTATCACTTTCTATTTATATACTTAGTCGCCTTTCTATGATCACGGGTTCCAGCATTGGCAGGTTGACATATCTTCATCTCCATCTATATCCTCACATGACGAATCCGACCGACCATTGTTCCTTTCCATACTTAGCCAATTTTATGGTCGTGGTTTCTGGGTTGGTGCTTTTGAACTCTGTTTCTTCTTGTTCCATGATATACATCTTGCACTCAAAACTTTTGTGATCTACAATTCCACCGTGGACTCCTTAGTCTTTTTTCCATTTTCTTCTCTCTATGTATTATTGTTTTTTGGTTATATACTTAGTCACCTTTCGATGATCACTGGTTCCAGCATTGGCGAGCTGACATATCTTCATCTCCATCTATATCCTCACATGAAGAATCCAACTGACTATTGTTCCTTTCCATACTTATCTAATTTTATGGTCACGGTTGTCGGTTTGGCACTTTCGAACTTTGTTGCTTCTTGTTTCGTGATATACATCTTGCACTCAAAACTTCTATGATCTACAATTCCACCGCGGACTCCTCGAACTCGCAAGATTCACTCTACCACGGTTCAAAAATGTTTGTAAGTATCTGTTTCTGCCTTCCATCCACACTAACTTCTCGTCCTTCCTAATATACATTAATTATGCTCTTACTAGTGACAATTGAACACATTGATACGAAACAATTGACATCCGATCCTCTACCATATACAAATTGACTACCGAATTTCGACATCGTCTCGTCTTCTGTGTTACATATTATGCATTCAAATGTTCCAAGCGATACAATTTGACTGTCGGGGTGTCACATCTTCTGGGGAGACCTTGTCACCCTATTTTGGATCCTCGTTTGATAGGTTCATGAAATCTCGAATTCTTAGTCATTGTTTCCTGTTTTGGCCATCCTCGTACTTCTTTCCAAATATGCAACACCAAAGGTTTAATACTGAAACTCCATCATGCAACAACCGTAAGGATCCTCATTAGTAAGCCGAAGTCTCGAGGACTAACCATCCCTACAGAACTTGTCAAGAAACATGCAAAGGAGATCTTTCCAGGAAATGGAAAAGCTATTACAAATTTCAATATATTAGCAAAAATAAGTCTGGGCCAACATTTCCCTATTCCATACCTGGACACTTTTTCGATTATGGGTTCCCGGAATGATGGCCTCAAAATCATCTTTGGAATATTCCACAACTTGAAAATAGTTCCTAGAGTTTCGTGATATACAATTTGTCCACTGAAATTCCTCATCACGAGCCCAGCCGTCCGCCCTTCCTTTCAATAATTATCTCCAAGTTGGTTGTATTTCCATGACATTGTACATTTACTATGTATCGAGTCTGCCCTTTCATTTCCCTGTTTCATACTTAGAAATTTTTTTGATTGCAGGTTCTCGGATTAGCGGGCTTAGGATTGTGTTTCCAATGTTCCATGACTAGCAAGAAGTACCCAGACTTCCGCAATATACAGTTTGTCTGCAGGAATGCATCATCATGCATGAGAGATACAATTTGACCCTCGGGCCCTCACCTCTCCTGGATGTATCTTGTAGCCCTATTTCAAAGCGTCACCAACCACTTTCGATAATTAGCCATTCCTTACTTGTTGTTTTGTGTCCCCGCCACTTTCCTACTTCTCTTTGGGAATGCAATTTGTAAGATTTAATTCTAGCACTTCATTGTGTATGAACATTAAACATGTCATTAAACATTTTTCATTCAAGTCCCAAGACATACAATTTGACCTTCAGGAAGTTACATCTCTTGGGGAACCATTGTCACCATAATTCTGAAGCTCGTCCGGTGGCTTTCCATACTTCCCATTTCATGGAAACTCTTTCGTGGTTCCTCGGGTTAGAGGGTTCACGGAATATCCAATTCTTAGGAACTGTTCATTTTTCTCAACCAAGGTTTATTGTTAATAGTTCATCATGCAACAACCGTACTGATCGACATTAAAAAGAAAAAGCGTAGACCAGACAATGAAATTTAATTAAAGCTCGACTCGTCGAAATCTTCTCTTACTTTCTCTTTTCTACCCATAGACATGCAGAAAAGATCTTTCCACACAATGGGATATATATTACAAGTTTCAATATATTAGCGAAAATGAATCTGCCCAGCCATTTCTCTATTCCATACTTAAGGCACATTTTCGATTGTGGGTTCTCGGATAGGCAGGCTCACGTTTTCACCTCCATTGTTTTGTTTCCTGCAAGCATTACCCAGACTTCCACGATATACAAATTTCCCTCTGGACTATCCTATCATACCCTCTTTGGTGTTATTCGTATTTCACTCAAAAAGTTCTGAGACATACATTTTGACCCTCGCGCCCTCACCTCCAACAGTTGTACCTTGTAACCCTATTTTGAAGCCCACCCAACCGCTTTCGATAATTAGACACTCCTTAACTTCTCTTTCTTGTCCCTGCGATCTCTGTACTTCTTTCTTAATATGCAATTAGAAACCTTTCATGCTAACAACTCGCCATACAAGAACCGTCATCATTGTCATTAATGAGCGAAACGCTCAAGGAGATATCCCATTAATACACATTAAACCAATATCCACGAAGAGTTATACTATCCCTTCTGATTGTTCATCTCAAACATGGGTCATCGTGTTGTCCCATTCAAGAAATATCCAATGCTTAATCGCTCATTTCCGTATCCGCCATGTTCGCACTTTTGTGTGTGCAATTACTAGTCTTTAATGTTAACAACACACCATGCAACAGTGTCGAAATTCTCATTAATCAGCAAAAGTCTCGAGGATATCTCCCATTCACATGCATTGGATCAAGATTTGTGCAACGTTATATTATCCCTTCCAACTCTTCATTTCAATCATCGTCTGTAGAAAACAAAGGTTCTTGTAAACTTATGGCACTAGGTCGACAACAGTTTTGTGGAGATACAGTGAGTATTTTTGGACATCAGGACCATAACTTCCAGTGGTCTAGGACATACTTTTACTATTCATCCGGTTCCACCCAGAACAAAGTGATTTGGACCTCTGGAATTGCTCGTGCAGGCTGCGTCCCTGAGGTTTTTGACTGTAAGGAGGTGGTCTCTTGGTGCACCGAAAAATATTTTTCAAGACAAAGAATTATTCCACTGCATGACCATTCTCATGTTTCTTTGTTACCTCAGGTCTTCCACAAGATGTTAAAATTGTCGGAGCCAACATTGACCTTTAGAGGACAAGACTGTAAGCAACTTCTAGAAAAACATGATAACGGGTTGGAAATCTTAGCCGAGTTCCTCGAAGACTCGACAACAGTTTCTGAAGATATCACAAATTTGCAGGTAAGTTCCTTTAGAAATCCATTCCGAGAAATTGCTTGGTTGTTTAAAAGAATAACGGGACATGCATCCACAACAAGCATTTCTCGTATAGTTATTTATATTTTGTACTTCACAGTCAAGGAACAATTCATTTTCGATTGGGGGATGCTAATTTCCATTGAAATTTGTTCCCAACTGTCATGATTCAAAGAATCGAATAAATTTTATATGCCATCCTACTTGATTTTCGCAATAGTGTGTTGTTGTCCGTTTCCAAAACTGTCTCTTTCCAAGAAAATAAACTGTGGATTTGACCCAGTAACATTCTGGTACTAGGCCATGTGGAGGCACAAGGCCTCCCATTGTTTTTATGAAGTTTTTAATGACTTTGTCTCAGTTTTCAAAGATTTATTGTTAGGGAACGATGCTACCTAGATGTCTATCCAGGCAACCAAGTTTTTGAATAGGAAGGGGACACTTGAAGAAAAGGAAAATCACAGTGTACTAATGGTCTTTGGCTCCAAGGAAAATCCATCTTTCCTTCCATGCCACATCATATACAAGATGTTTGTTACAGAAATAACAAGGAAATACAACCACTAGTTGCATTTTTTTCATCACAAGAAAAAACATAGTTCATTCCTCTGCCGTGGAAAGTCGGGGACTTCATGTGCAGAAACGTCAACAAGATTGAGGAATTCACAGGCCATTTCAAGAAATTGAACCTAACATATGCTGAAAGGCTAAAAGGGTTCGACCCTAACGGGATTTTACGAGAACATTTACTAGTAGTTGGCTTTAGCAGCTCTTTTATCGATAGACGCCTGACCGGAGACAAGGACAGTGACGAAACAATCCTTCTTCTGGCAATTGGGGCGTAGAGACATTCAAAGCACGATTGAATTGTACAGATAACAGGGAAAAGTATCCGATGAGAAGAGTGTCTAGTCCCCCGCCAGCACTCCCAAGAGCACAACATCATGGAGAATCGCTTCAATGGCCCACCTGAGTAAGAAAGAAACCCATAAATATTCAAACGAAGGAAGAGATAATAACCTTTCTCACACAAAAATTAATAGTTCTCACAAATTTCCCTTGGTAAAGAAGAGAAAAAATGTTGCAGGGTAGGCAGATGAACCCAAAATTGAAAGTGAACATATGCAACTTGAAATTGAATCTGAGCACATGCACAAAGTTGGTCCGTCTGAAATGGAAATAGTTGAGACCGAGATTTTTTATGAAGATGAATCCTTCGTATTCCAGAGCGTTGTTTTTGACAGCCAATCTAAAAATATAGTCATTGAAAAGAGAGATGTAACAAATAGGAAAGGCAAATCTTGCACAGAGATTAACTTTAGGAAAATGTGACCGTTCGAAATCTCCCTATTTCACTGTGTAATCAGTGATGCTCTTGATGATTCCATTGGAGGAATTGAAGTAGAGAATGCTAAACTGAAAGACTGCGTCAAGGAATTTGAGGAGGCTTTCATTGCTACCCCAGAGTTTGCCAGTCCTTTAGCAAAAAATGTGCCTTCTACCCATGCAACCAAGTTAAAAGTATCCTCCAGCCTCCTTGCATATTGTAGAGCCCTTGTAGAGAATAACATCAAGACAAGAATGCAACTAGTTACTGAAGCCTGGGAAACATCACAAAATACAGCTTTCTTTCGAAAGAGGGAAAATGATTTGCACAAACATTTGCAGTCGAATTTAAAAAATGATCAACGTTTCTGTGAACAAGTGTTGACCCCTTTTCCCAACCATTCCATCAACAACTCGGATCTGAAAAGAAGACAAGAGAATCTCCCCTCCCCAAAGCGGAACAAACAATTAAAAGCATGCTGGCAAAAGAAAGTTAAGAACCTTGAGCTCATTGTCGAATCATGTAAACAGACCATATCAGAAAAAGAAGAATTATTCAGAAACCTGATCCGAATGGACTTAGCCAGAAGCACCAACGAGGTTCAAGACCCAAACTTAATTCTCAAATCCTTGTCAATGACCAAAGAAGCCTTCGATGAACAACTTGATATTTTAAAGGGGCTATCTTTCGAAAAGTTTTACGACATCTTTGAATATCGTGTAGATGAGCTCGAGAGCTGGCTACTGGACTATTCGACACACAATGAAGAAATTGAATGGAGTCTGCATAGTATTTCTATGGATCTAAGGAAATTAGAAAATGATCTTTTCGACATAGAAATCTAGGATGAAATCAACGTGGCCCCCATGAGAAGCTACACTGAAGAAAGGTTCCAACGAAGACTCAACAACCTCATTGAGGTAGGGCAACAATCGGTTGGCATGATTCCATCGACTGACAATGAAATCAACAAAAACGCATCGGCTTCATAGTAAGTCTATACTGATGTCATCTTGTTTTCTTTATCAATCGAGTTATTCTACCTCTTTAAATAGAAATCTCTAACCAAACACTCATAGCTTCCAATTTATTCTTTTCAGGTCTTCTTCTCTACTGTCACGCACTCTTCTTTCCACAGTCCTAATTCTTGTACTTATTTCTTTTTTATGGTCCGCAGGAGCCCCAATCCCAGTCTATATGACAAACGCATTTAAATTTCCAGAAATATGGAACAGTTTCCAGAAATATGTAGTTTTGCAAAACTTCAAAGAAAACTAATTCAGGAATGCTAATTTTTTTTTTCCAAGGACCTTTGTTGCAAGACATTATTAGTATTCTATTGTATTTGAATGTTTAATGTATATGCTTCAGAAATATGGAACAAATTCCAGAAATATGTAACATGTACTTTTTTTTTATGGTTTGCGAGAGCCCCATCCCAGTCTATATGACAAATACATTTAAATATCTAGAAATATGGAACAGATTTCATAAATATGTAGTTTTGATAAATTTCAAAGAAAACTAATTCGAGAATGCTAATTTTTTTTTGTCGAGGAACCTTTGTTGCAAGACATTATTAGTATTCTATTGTATTTGAATCAGAAATATGGAACAAATTCTAGAAATATGTAACAGACGAACCTTTGTTGCAAGACATTATTAATATTCTATTGCATTTGAATGTTTAATGTGTATTTAATTCAGGAATGCTAAATTTTTTTTGTCCGGGAACCTTTAGTATTCTATTGTATTTGAATCAGAAATATGGAACAGATTCCAGAAATATGTAACAAACGAACCTTTGTTGCAAGACATTATTAATATTCTATTGCAATTTAAATTTCCAGAGTTTTGATAAATTTCAATGAAAACTAATTCGGGAATGCTAAAAAAAATTTGTCCAAGAACCTTTGTTGCAAGACATTATTAGTATTCTATTGTATTTGAATGTTTAATGTGTATTTAATGTTTAATGTCCATGAACCTTTGTTGCAAGACATATGGAACAGATTCCAGAAATATGTAACAGACAAACCTTTGTTGCAAGACATTATTAATATTCTATTGCATTTGAATGTTTAATGTCCATGAACCTTTGTTGCAAGACATATGGAACAGATTCCATAAATATGTAACAGACAAACCTTTGTTGCAAGACATTATTAATATTCTATTGCATTCAATGTTTAATGTGTATGCTTAATGCTAAATTTTTTGTGTCTATGGAACTTTGTTTAATATTCTATTGTAATGTCCATGCTTCTTGATGCTTTTTCCCAGTAAACTTTATTGCAAAACATTTAGACACAAGTTTTCTAAGTACCATGTTTGAACTATACACACTCGAGGAAACACCCCAAGGAAAAAACTGTTTCATTCGCATATTAACCTAGGGCATCATCTACAAGCCAAATGTCTTGTGGCTGGCCAATGGCACACTGCAACAAAGTCATCCTCTGCATGGATACCACATATACTTCAATATGCTTCCCACATGTTTGTACTGAGTCCCACCATGACAGTGCATTTATTCCCATTCTAACCTGGCAAGAAACGAGGACTATGCTGCCATGCATCATGGCACTTGTTTTTATGACACTGAACATTTTTTAAACATAATTATTTAATTAATATATATATATATATATATATATAAGACAACACATATTTTAGCCCATCAAATAGTAATTGCATAAATTAAAAATGTTTATGTAATGCAAGAAACTTACCCTCTAAATAAGTATATTGTGGAATATTACAATCAAAGCATGCCCGTTTGAAAAAAGGAAATACTCATGTCTGAACGTCTTGTATTATCATGGGGCCATTTCTAATGAAGAACAATTTTATAAATATATGCGTAAGTTGGAATCCGAAAAGTTAAACCTCTAGTTTGCAAAAACTGTGAGTCATCTTGCGGTCTTGCTGGTCTTTTTGACGAGCTCTTTAGTAACCATATCTAAATATTAAAACAAATAAGTGATTAACAATTTTTACTTAAAAATAAGTTGGATGTTTCTGTACTCCAACAGGTGAAAACCTCTGGTTTGGGTTGATATGATGTGGAACATGAAAACCATGTCTTATCAGTCTCGCTGGTCATTTTGAAAGCTCTTCTAGAAAGCAAATAAAAAAATATTTACTCGGAGTATTGATTCCGTCTTGACTTTTGGGTTCTGGTTTTGTTGATGTACCCACGGATTATAGCGACGCGTTAACTTTAGTTTTCTTAAAAAAGGCTACAGGACGAGAACTGCTTTAATATTTGTCTGCATATTTCCGGTCAATGCGAGAATCCTGAGTATGTCGGAGACTTATCCTACTTCCGTTTTCATGGCGTTTTCATTATGGATTTCAGAGAATTTGCACTCTTAACGTTGCTATCCTGAAATAAAATATGCACGGCAGTGTGCGATCCAGTCCATTTAATCATTGAAAAACTGCGACTCTGAATTTTGCAGCTGACGCAGCGTCAACCGGTAAGTCTGCGATCCGGTGGAAATATATATTTCGTGGAAGGCATTAAATAGAAATTTGGTGTCCATTAAAATTGTCAACCACGTGAAATTTGTCCTCCAAAACCAGTGAAATTTGCTTTTGTCATTGTCCAATTCCGGCAACGGTATCCTATGCTTCGCGGGTTACTGGGAACCTAATTTCCCTTCGATATTCGCAATCCCATTTCCATGGAGAGGGTGTTGGAATAATGTAGAAATTAGTATCTACGCAACTAAGTTGTTGTGAGTTGTTGTGTGCCTTTTCAATTTAGGGTTTGTTGGTGGTTTCAAATCCACCTTTGTAGGAGATCAGTGCAAGGTTGTTATGAGCACCTTTGTGCTATATAAATGTAATGATTGACTTCAATAATTAATCAAGTGAGTTCTGCTCACGTATTCAGTTTGGTTCTGCATCTGTTACTTAATTTGGTATCAGAGCTTAGGAGAAGAGAGCCGCAACGTGAGGGAGTTGTGCGAATTGGAGTTTAGTGAGAAAGTTGTTGCCTGCCAAACCGTGAGCGTGAAGGAGTTGGTCGCTGAGTTCTGTCAATCGCGACCTGTGCATGTCAAACACAATCTGCGTGCTGCTATTGCTGCTTCGCTATTCCCTGGAGAAAACTGCGATTTGTGCTGAGGAGCGATCATTCGTAGAGTGTTGTCACCATTGTTGCTGCGAGATGTGTTCAAGGATCTGCATTCTCAAGAGATGTGTGCGCATGTTGTTCGTTGTACTATCTCTCCCAAATTTTTGATGTGTGAGGGTGCCATAGACATGCTGCACACGATATGAGGGTATCCGCGTTGCCGTGTTCGTACCTATTGTTGTGTTCGTGAAGAAGATGCTCAAAAGAAGCCGAAGGAGAGTTCTGCCATTTGTTGCAGACATGGAGAAGGGAAGCCGTCGAGGGAGCTGTCAAGTGCTCCGATTGTTGAAGACGTATAGACCAATTTGCTGTGCAGACGTGAGGGCATTGAGTCGTCTCTATGAGAGGGTATCAAAGGAGAAAGCCATATACATTGAGTCACTTTGCTGAAATAAAAAAGGCGGTAGCCATTACCACACAAATCAAAGGAGCTGCCAGTTATCAAATTCAAGGGTGCCACGACCTAGCTTGAGTGGGTCTGTATCAAACCGTTGGTTCAAATTCAGAGGCCGCCACTTCTTTATGCCCGCGCGACCTAACCCAAGTTTATAGTGATAAGGAACATGGGTATTAGAGTAGACAACAAAGGATACCCCTACTAGGGAGCAATCGCAGTGGATTGATACAACGTGCAACCCTTCAAGTGAATAGTCTACTACATTGAGTCGTGGTAAGATCCTTAGCGTTGTGGGATTAGCCGAGGGAGAGAGCTATTGTGCGTGAGGAGAACGCAGACACAGATGCATAATTTCAGTTCTGTAAAGACCTGCTACGGGTGGATTGGATAGTGATTGCTTCATTGTCAAGCCAATAATTCAGGTGATTGAAGTATTTTGGTTATTGTTTTTGTGTATTACAAAATGGCAAATTCTTTAATTGATTCATACATAAATGAATCAAATAAATTAGATGGATCCAATTATGTAAATTGGAAATTTAAGATACAAACAGTGTTGGAAGCATCCGGGGTTTGGCCTATTGTCTTGGGAGATGAGGCAAAGCACGCTACTGCTACCCAAGATTGGGAGAAGAGAGAAAACAAAGCCAAAGTTTTTCTTAGAATGCCTGTAAAAGACAATATCATTCCGCATATAAGAGATTGAAAAACGTCTAAGGAGACGTGGGACATCTTGAAAGGTTTGTACCAAACTGCTAATACAAACCGAGTTTTGTTTTTAAAAAGCAAATTGCTCTCAATCAAAATGGAGGAAAATGAAAATGTTACTAATTTCATTTCAAGAATCAAATATTTAAAAGATAAACTGGGTGACATAGGAGAAAAGGTCTCACCCACTGATCTAGTAACTGTCACGTTAAATGGCATGCTAGAAGACTACCAAATGTTCATAACAGGTATTGCAGCTCGAGAGAATGCTCCGACATTTGAAGAACTTGTAGGTATTCTTCTACAAGAGGAGGAATGTAGAAGCCATCTCATTGGAAAGCCTCCACATTCAGATTTGGCATTGATGGCAAAGGGTAAAGGAAAGCCTTGGGAACGCAACAAAGGAGGCAAACCTCAATATGAAAAAGAACATAAAGGTATGACATCTCCTCGGTCTCATACAAATAAGAGAAACAGTGATTCATGTTATAATTGTGGAAAGGATGGACATCATGCTAAGGATTGTTGGTATAAGCATAAACATGAGAACAAATATAGAAATCCGAGGCATACTAGTAATTTTGCTGAAAGGAGTGATAATGGTAATGATGAATTCCACATTATTTATATCAGATGTTGCTTTGTTAACTGAGACAGATGATGTGCATCCATGGTATGTAGATTCTGGTGCATCGATCCACATGTCTTGTAATAGAAACTAGTTTGATAGTTATTGTGAGACTAATGATGGTGCTAACATTTACCTTGGTGATGAACGGTCACATCAAATCAAAGGTTATGGGGATATCTCTGTTACATTACCAAATGGTAGTGTTAAACAAATACAAAATGTAATGCATGTACCTGGTATAAAGAAAATTTTAATTTCTATTTCCACCATAACATATCAAGACATGAAGGTAGATTTTGTAAAATCACATTGTCTTGTGAAGGATGTAAAAGACCATTATAAAGTGGTTTCTACAGGAGTCATAGTTGGAGGGCTATACAAGCTCGATGTGACGATGAAAGGACATCAAGCTTTGGCTTCAACAATAATGCCAACAGAGGTATTGTGGCATCAAAGGTATGGACATCTAAACTATAATGATTTGTTGCTTCTTCAGAAACAAGGCATGGTGGAAGGACTTCCACTATTAAAGAATGAACATAGCGCATGTGATGGGTGTGTTTTGGGAAAGCAACACAGAGAAGAGTTTCCTTCTCACATAGATAGAAGAAAGAGGGATATGCTTGAACTTGTGCACACATATGTCTATGGTCCCATGCAGACAAGGTCTATTGGAGGAGCATATTATTTTCTTATTTTCATTGATGATTGCACTAAATACACATGGGTGTATTTCATAAGAAAGAAAAGTGATGTTTTTGAATACTTTAAGGAGTTTAAAAATTTGGTTGAAAAGCAAATTGGCAGGTACATCAAAATTCTCAGATCAGATGAAGGGGGAGAGTACAGATCTGGGGCTTTCGTCAAATACTGCAAAGAAAATGGAATTCTACACCAGTTCACGGTACTGCACTCTCCTCAGCAAAATGGAGTGGCAGAAAGGAAAAACAAAATCTTGGTTGAATGTGCACGAAGTATGCTTCAAGGTAAAAATCTCACTAATGATTTTTGGGCTAAAACTATTAGAACTGTTGTTTATCTGAAAAATAGAAGTCCTACTAAAAGCTTAGATCATAAAACTCCATTTGAAGATTTTTATGGTTATAAGACTATTGTGAATCATCTGAGAATATTTGGAAGTAAATCTTTTGCTCACATTCCCAAAGAGGATAGGAGAAAGCTTGATGCAAAATCCATCAAGTGTATTTTTCTTGGTTACTATGATGAGCATAAAGCATATAAGATGTTTGATCCTAACATGCATAAAGTATTTCCAAGCAGAAATGTATTATTCCACGAAGATACAGGTCATAAAGTAGATAGTCATAGTGAATGGCACATTCCTCATGACTATATTGTAGAAGATGCAGATGTAATACATGTACAAAAAGAGGATCAAGAGAAGGAACAGGAACAAGTACAGGGTCAGGATCAAGAAAAGGTTGAAAGAACTACACCTCAAAGTAGAAGAAGAGATGCTAGTACCAAGACTCCAAGGAGGACATCTCGTCAGATTCATACACCTATTAGGTACAAAGATTATGCTTTGACGACTTAAGTAATGAACACTATAGAACCTGTAAATTATAAACAAGCTAAAGAACATAAAGTTTGGAAGGATGCAATGAAGGAAGAATATGATTCAATAATGAAGAATGAAACATGGGAATTAACAGAGTTGCCTGAAAACAAAGTTGCAATTGGATGCAAATGGTTGTTTAAGTCCAAATTTAATGTTGATGGTAGTATAGATAAATATAAAGCAACATTGGTTGTAAAAGGGTATTCACAAAAAGAGGGAATTGATTATGTAGATACTTTTGCACCTGTAGCTAAGTTAAACACCATTAGATTGATGATTGCATTAGCTACAAAACATAAATGGAACCTACATCAGTTAGATGTTAAGTCTGTTTTTCTGAATGGAGATTTAAAAGAGGAAGTATATCCTGTACAACCTGAAGGATTTGTTAAACATGGATAGGAACATTTGGTCTGCAAATTGAAAAAGGCTCTATATGGATTAAAATAGGCACCCGGGTCATGGTATGAAAAGATAGACAATTTCTTTCTACAAAAAGGATTTGTGAAGAGTAAAAATGATCCAAATCTCTATATCAAGAAAGATGAAAAAGAACATATTGCTTTGATTTCTCTCTATGTTGATGATCTAATTATGACAGGAAATGCTTCTAAGCTAATTGATGAAATCAAAAAGCAGTTATCACAAGTTTTTGAAATGAAGGATCTAGGAGAACTACATTATTGTTTGGGTCTTGAAGTATGGAAAGAAGATGGTGTGACACTGGTTACAAAAAGCAAATATACTAGGGAATTGCTTTAGAGATTTGATATGAATGAATGCAAGGTGATGTCTACTTCATTAGAATAGAATGTTAAGCTCTGTAGTGATGATGAGACCAAGGAAGTGGATGGAACTCTGTATCGACAACTAGTGGGAAGTCTGAATTATCTCACCACAACCAGGCCAGATATTGCCTACTCAGTCAACATCCTTAGTCAGATCATGGCTAAGCCTCATTAGAGTCACTGGAAAGAAACAAAAAGAGTCCTTCATTATTTGAAAGGAACTATTGATTTTGGTATTAAATATACTGATGAATTTGATGTTGAGTTGGAAAGTTATTTTGATTTTGACTGGGTTGGAAATCTTAGTGATAGAAAGTCAACCATAGGTTATGCCTTTAGAATTGGTTCAGGGGTCGTATCATGGAGCAGTAAGAAACAACCAATTGTTTCTTTATCTACAACTGAAGCTGAGTAAAAAGCCTTGTGCAATACTACATGTGAAGATGTCCGGATGAGAAGAATTCTTGAAGACATGGGAGAAGAACAAAAGGCACCCACAGTTATCAATTGCGATAATCAAAGTTCAATCAAACTTGCTAATAATCCTATGTATCATGCCAAAACTAAGCATATTGAAATTCAACATCATTTTGTTCGAGAAAAGATACAGTCAAAAGAGATTGACTTAATCTATTGTAACACAAATGAAAATATGGCTGATATTTTCACTAAGCCTCTTGGAAAGGCAAAATTTGAAATTTGCAGAGAGTTTCTAGGTGTGGTAGAAAATCCATTTCTCCATTAAGGGGGAGTGTTGGAATAATGTAGAAATTAGTATCTACGCAACTAAGTTGTTGTGATTTGTTGTGTGCCTTTCCAATTTAGGGTTTGCTGGTGGTTTTAGATCCACCTTTGTAGGAGGTCAGTTCAAGGTTGTTTTGAGCACCTTTGTGCTATATAAATGTAATGATTGGCTTCAATAATTAATCAAGTGAGCTCTACTCACATATTCAGTTTGGTTCTGCATCTGTTGCTTAATTGAGGGACAATGGGACAGTGCTTTTATCATGATATGCATTGCATCAAGATAAATTTTTAACAATTTATTTTCAAAGTCTTGATGTTATGGAAAATAATATTGCCCCCATGCTGACTCATGCCATATACACCGACACTAATACAAGGATAAGTGGATTAGGTGAAATTCGCAAAAGTTACAAACAATGTCGAGTTTGGCTTTTTCGGTTTCAAAAGGGGCGATGGACACAATGTTGTTTATGTGGTAAAAGGAATATCTAACACCTGTTAAGCGAACAAAGGGTTTTATGGTCAGCAACAATACGCCTACGTGCTCATTTTAAATTATTGGAAAAAAATAAATGCAGTTCACTGTTTTTTAAATTTCAAGGTGGGTAATGTTGACTCCTTGTGCTCAACTTCAACTAGGTGTGGGGTAATTAGATTTTTTAATATGTTTTAGTATGTATATGTAGTTATTTAATTCATTGGTCACAATATTTTCTAGACATAAAGTGATTTCGGTATTCATATTCTAGTCGATACAAAAACAACTATATTGATTAATGGTTTAATACCTGTTTTTATTTTGGGTATTAGAGTAAGACTTGAAACTATCTATAATTAGTAAGAGATTATATTCCTCAAACATTATGAAATAGGTTAATGACCCAAGACCAAGAGTCATCTACCAGAGCAAAAGACTACCTTCTTATGGACCACTAGTGGGTCATTTTAAGGGGGTATGGTTTTCTAATATAATGATGAGTGACTTCACATTCAGAGATAGTAGTCATTGATGACTGCCTCACTAATAATTGACAACAAAGTTATGATAGGTTTTTCCACCTTAAGAACAAAAGAAGTTGTTAACATGTTTTTTAAAACTTAAGTTAAGTAATAACCCTTATTTAATTAAAATTTGATTAATTAAAAGTATAGACTAAAAATCCAAAAACATTTGCTTTTATGATATTTCACTATGCACTTTAACCTCGATTCTAGTATTTCTGGATGTGTTTTCCAAGTTTTCCTAATGTTTTATTTGGCATTTTCTATGGTGACATCCACTAAATCATGAGGTACATGTTATAACTGGCATATAGTGATAGGTTTTTCCGTACATCTCATTGTTGCAATATTAACCATCACTTTTTCCATCATAATTCCTTAGATTTGAGCCCACCAGGTTGCAACCTTAGCCTTTCTTGTTTACACATCATAACTTGTGTGGTAATGTCTATCCTTCATGGGTGCCCTAGTTATCATTTTGTTTTCCATCTAGTGTTCATGTTGTAGTTTTTTTAGGACTCAAAACCCCTTATTTAGACCAAATCAAGTGATTCATTACCTTTCTTAAAGTTTGGTAAGCCAAATTTAGTTTACATGAATATTAACCACCACCACCATCATGTTATGTATTTTTTATAATAATAATAATAATAATTTATTTTAAAAAAAAATCATAAAAATACATTCCATTCATATGTAAAAATATATTAAATGAAACAATGATATAAAATAAGAATTTAATTTAAAAGCTAAAACCTGTACAAGTGAGATAGTTGCATAGCATCTAGTCCCTTCCATGTTGAATAAATGTAGTCTTTGCGGGATCATATTAAAATCAAATGAAGTCCATTATTTGAAGTTTGAACTCAGGGTAACGTGTCATATATGTTATTCATATTTCGGATTGGAAGAAACAACAATCGAGAGTTAGTGATATTTTCATTTTAAAGATTTTTTTTGTGTTTTCCTTGTGTCCAATTTGGATAGAGTATGATTTTTCATATGTTGAGATTCTCAGTTTCTTGTGTGGATGTACGTTCCATAATACATAATGAATTCACACATATCATGTTCATTTTAAGTTTTCAATCTGCCATTGGCTCCTTGTAGAACTTGTATTCATTATTTTTCGAAATGGGTATAAGTTTTATTTTGAAGCATGCTAAAGTTTCCACATATAAAAGTAGTTGGAATGAGTCAATGTTGTCTTTATTCTTTGGCTATTTTGAATCACTTTCCTTGGTGCTAAACTTTGTTAATTTAAATTAGACCAACATGCATTATTGTGACATTCAAATGGGAAGTATTTCAAACATTCTAGTTTTTCAAAGGGTTGAAAAATAGTTAATCTTTGTATTGCAGGGACAATGTCTTTTGGCCATGAGATGATCCAACTCAATCCATGTTAAGAATTTCACATTGTGTGATTGAGTTAAGGTGGATCATTGCAAACAATCTAGATGGAAAAATTCACTAGAAGAAAATCACTAGAGACATAGAGCTCATAGACATGGCTAGTCGTCTTACAATGCTATAGATAGATAATATGAAAAACATGAAGCATGAAGCAATCTGATATTTGTTGGCTAAGGATGGAAGGTAATATTACTCATTGACATTGACATAATACATTCCCTAACATGTATTGAATATGCTTAGCTGGTCATAATGGTGAAGTCTTTGAAACTGAAGGGTTCAAAGTGGGGTGTGAATGCGCTAAAAGTGATCAGATGAATATGATTCAAAAAGATGAAGATTGATAAAGTTCAAAATGAAGTCACTAAATTGGCAACAAAGATTGTTGTTTGTTTCTTGAGACATTCCAATATGTTTTATATAATGTTTTTTCTAATAAAATATAGAATAATTAATGTAATTTCACTGAGATTTAACATATGTATAGGAACTGTAATTCATAAAGATACACCAACATCAATCATATACGTTGTGAAGAAATCAAAATCAACCAGATGAATTGTGAGGAGCTTCGCTATTAAACATTGGACGTTAAAAGGATTAAATCAAATGACCTCACAATAAAAAAAAATGACCTCACAGTTAAAACGAAATATTTTGAGTCAGGATAAAAACAAGTATATGTTTAATTTTAAAATATTATAACTTCATAAAGTATGCATTTAAAGTTAAAATATTACAACTTGAAAAATGAAACATCATATGGAGTGAAACTATAAATGCTTATTTATCATAGTTTTATAATAATAAAATACATATTAGTGAGCATGTAACATTTTGATGGTTTGACAGGGAGAATTCAACACGTAACATTCTCCTCTTCCACGTGGAGCACCCTAGGAAACAATGGATGAAACCTAGGTTACTGGGTGATGGACAGTCTCAACAAAGTAAACTCACTTGTTTCTCCTCTACAAATATATTCCAGAAGGGATGCTTCATGGCTCACACAACCTTGTTGGCCTCAACTAGGTCATCAAATTCATCTTTCACATTCTTCGTGCCACAAATATTTTCAATAATTTGGTGGCCTTCCTGTAGTTGCCCCTGCTCCACCAGGTTGTTCTGTGTTTCCGACAGAAAATAGATGTCAATGGACAACAAAAGGGAGATAATGATGACTATGCCTAAATATAAACACCAACCCCATGCATGAAGTTTGTTTGTGAAGAAATTTATAACATTTGCGATGAAGATGTTGAGACAAGTCATCTTCTGGAACAAATTTTTTGTCCTGCCCTAAACCTTGGTCGGTGCCATTTCTGAGAGATGCATCGACACTGACCATAAAATGAAACAATAAATTCATTAGGGTTTCATGAAAATATACATGTAGAACACACACCACCAAAAACTGTGAATGTGAATAATAAATTTATTAGGGTTCAAAGAAAACATAGTTGAAGAACATAAAACGACACTAATTGTACATGAAAATAATATATTTATTAGGGTTTTATGCAAATAGAAATGAAACACAATAAATAATTAGGGTTTGATTCAAGAATTATTTTCACATCGCTTTTTTCATGACCAGGAGATCATATACCTAGTTGTTGAATCCAACGCCGACGCTAAGAAGCATACGTCTGACTATAAGCATGTCGATATTTTCAGTGGAAATGTTCAATGTCACACCTAGGAGGAAGTTGATGCCTCTGATGATGATTCTTACTGTTCATCCCTTGCTTCTAGTTACATACGAGGCCTCGAATGTGGAAACAAAGCCAAAAAAATAAAGCGACGAAGTCAACAAAGTGAGAAGTTGGTTGTCATTTTTGTAGTAGTCTATATCTATGCGCAAATTGTCTCAAAAAATATATTAAGATGCAATATGTGATGGATTATTGTATTTTGTTCCTAGAAAGTGAAATGAATGCCAAAACCTTCACAAAAATCATAATTCCACAGAGCAACTCCTTAGATATGAGTTTTAGAAAAACAAGATCATGGAACAATGAAATAAAATAAAATGAAGAAATAAAACACAAAAGATACACAATAAAATAGAGACACACATATATGTGGTTCAACCAGTGTGGGCTACATCCACCAGAGAAATTGCCAGGTCCTTCCTTTATTATTATCCAACAAATGAAGGGATACAACCTACAACACACCCGTTGTAACTTCATCTTCTTTCTCTCATAGTCTCCTCACTCAGAATACAATATTCACAATGATCCATAGCCACAATACATTTCCCTCATAAAAGAGGGTTTCCTTCTATGACAAAAACCCTAACATAACTTCTATCATCATATCTGCGACCTTATAATGAACGGTCCAATTAACTATGAAATTACAATATACATTTACAAGGCAATTTTTTCTTTGGGGGCTTCGCCCCCGACTTTGTAGGGGGGGTAACCCCCCCTACGCTCCCCCGCATGGATGAATGTACATTCTTCTAGGGTGTAAATTCTACATGGGTTATAAACACAGTTGAAAACAAAGACCTATGAATAAAGAAGATAATTAGAATCCACAACCAACAATCTCCCACTTGGAGATTGATCTCAATAATTCCACCACTGCTATATATGCTAGACTGTGATCCTTCTTGGACCTAGGAAATTTCTCATCTTCATATTCATGCTTGAAGACCAACTAAAACTGAGTAGGAACTCAATTTCTCCTTGGTTACTCCCTTAGTTAACATGTCTACAGGATTTTGGCTAGTGTTTATCTTTTCCAACTTCAAATGTCCATCTTCCAAGAAAGATCATATGAAATGGTACCTGAGCTATATATGATTAGTATTTGAATGGAAAGATGAGTTGTTTTCAAGACGAATGTCACTCTCACTTTCACAATACAACCTATTATTCTCCCGCTTCTTTCCCAATTCCTCCATAAACCTTTGTAACCAAATCATCTCTTTACTAGCCTTTGTAGCAACAACATACTTTGTCTCTGTTGTGAAAGTGCAACAACCTTTTGCAAGTTTGAAATCCAACTTACTGTTGTTCCACCAATAGTAAAAACATACCCAATAGTGCTCCTCATGTTATCTTTATCATCTTTCATATTTGAATCAACATATCCCTGTAGAACAATATTTGAACCTCCAAAACATAATGCATGAGTAGCAGTACCTCTCAAATACCTAAGAATCCACTTTACTACCTCCCAATGTTCTTTACCTAGATTGTTCATATACTTGCTCACAACTCCCACTGGATGTGGAATATCCAGTCTTGTGCAAACCATCGCATACATCAAGCTACCAACTACTAATGAATAAGGGACCTTAGACATGTATTTTATCTCCTCCTATGTCTTGGGACACATTTCCTTATTTAATTTGAAATGGATGGAAAAGGGTGTGCTAACTGGTTTTTCATTCTGCATTCTAAACCTCTCCAACACCTCCTCTATGTACTCACCCTGAGACAATGTCAATTTGTGATTTTTCCTGTCTCTTGTCATTATCATACCAACTATTTTCTTTGCAGCACCCAAATCCTTCATTGTAATTGAATTAGCTAATTTCTTCTTCAGCATATTTATATCCTGCATATTATACCCTCCAACAAGCATGTCATCTACATACAATAGCAAGATAATATAGCTTCCATTTTCTATCATTTTAAAATAAACATAATGATCAGAATGACATCTACTATAACCTTGTTCTGTCATAAACCTGTCAAACTTCAAATACCACTTCCTTGGAGCTTTCTTTAGACCATACAAAATCTTCTTCAACCTGCATACCAAATTATCCTTTCCTTTAACCTCATACCCCTATGGCTGATGCATATAAATCTCTTCCTCCAAATCCCCATTGAGAATTTTTTTTTTACATATAACTATTCAAGGTGCAAATATTCTACTACCACAAGACTTAAAATAGTCATAATTGAGGTCATTTTAACAACATGAGAAAATATTTCATCAAAATATATACCTTTCTTTTGTGCAAACCCCTTTACAACATGTCTATCCGTGTACCACATTTTTCCTCCATCTTCTTCCTTCAACTTGTAAACCCATTTATTCTACAATGCTCTTTTTTCTACAGGAAACTGAACTAAGTTCCAAGTTTGGTTATTTACCAAGGAATCCATTTCCTCTTTCATGCTTTGCTCCCACTTCTTTTTGGTGTCTACCTGCATGGCCTCTTCATAACCTTTAGGTTCACCAGAATCAATCAACAAGAAATAATACAATGAAGGAGAGTATCGTTCAGGGGGTCTACTTAACMTGGTAGATATTCTAACAACACTTGTAGGATTTTGAGGTACCTGTTGCTCCTGTTGTTGTACATTTTGATTTTATGGTACCTTTGGAGTTTCTTTTTCAGTAATCTCATCAAGCACTTTGTATTTTGGTTTTTTCTCTTCTTGTATCTTTCCCTGCAACTGATCTTTGTACATGACCTTTTCATTGAATATGACATCTCTACTCCTAATGATTTTGTGATTTTCATAATCCCATAAGCGATAACCAAAATTATTAACACTGTATCCAATAAAGGTACACTTATTGGATTTTCCCTCAATCTTTTTTCTATTTTATTTATCAATATGGACAAATGCTTCACAACCGAAAGTCTTCAGAAAATAATAGTTTACCTTTTTACCTGTCCATACCTCCTTTGGAATTCAACCATCCAAAGATATTGAAGGTCCTATGTTTATTAAGTAAACAAAAATATCTACAACATCTGCCTAGAACTATAAGGGAAAACCAACATGCAATCTCATACTCCTTGCACGATCCATGATTGTCATGTTCATCCTTTCTGACACACCATTTTCTTGTAGTGTTCCTGGAACTGTCTTCTCTCTACAACTCCCATGGTATGAACAATCATATTCACCTCCATTGTCTAATCTGAGACACTTCAACCTTTTTCTTGTCTCGTTCTCAACCAAAGATTTTCATTTCTTAAAAGTATCAAAAACATCAGATTTTTGTCAAATGCAATAAACCCAAGTTTTTCTAGTTGCATCATCAATAAAAGTAACATAATAACTAGAGCCACCAAGATATGATACTTGAGTTGGTCCCCATACATCTGTATGCACAAGCTCTAACATTTCACTCTTATTTTTTTTTTTGGTTCTGAGAAATCTGACTCTCTTATGTTTTCCATAAACACAATGCTCACAAAAATCCAAATCAATTTGTTTAAGATCTAGCAACAATTTTTTTTTGTGAAATATCTGCATTCCCTTCTCACTCGTGTCCAAGCCTATGATGCTACAGTGTTGTATCCACTCTTGTAGAAGCTAAAGAGATATAAGAGTCATTATTATTAGTACATAAATACAATGTACCTACCTTCTCTCTTTTTTCTATCACTAATGATCCTTTGGTTACCTTCCACACCTTATCTGTAAATATGGATATACAACCTTCGTTTTCCAACTGACCTATTGAAATTAGATTTTTCCTTAGATATGGAACATTTCTTACCTCTTTCAAAAACCATTGGTTTCCATTCCTTTGTTTTATTTTTACCTTTCCCATTCCAACAATTTTGCATGGTGCATCATCACCCAAATGAACCTGTCCAAAATCACCTTGAACATAATCTAGAAAATGTTTCCTATGAGTTGTGGCATGAAATGAAGCTCCTGAATCTACTACCCAAGACTCATAAATATTATCTACAGAAAGAATCAAAGCATCTTGTAACACATCACCTGTTACATTTGCTTCATGATTTTTCTCCTGTTGTCCATCTCTTTGTTTCTTTGGAGCTCTGCAGTCTTTCTTCAGATGTTGTTTCTTCCCACAATTCAACACTCTATCTTTCCAAGTATGGATTTGGATCTTCCCTTCCTAGAATTCCCATGGTTTCATGAGCCCTTTCCTCTATCCTTTTATCTTCTCCTATTCTCCATGTTCAACGCATTACCTGATATCTCACCTGTGCTTTTTTGTTACATTTCCTCGCTAAGGATAACACCAACAACACCATCAAATTTTAATGGGTTTGAAGGCCTAGAGACAACATTACTTATAGCCATGACCAAGTCATTCCATCTTTCTGGCAATGAGCACAATATTAGAAGAGACCTGCCCTCATCATCAAAGTCCACTTTTACATTACTTAGTTGATTAGTAACCATATTAAATTCAGTTAAATGATCTGAAATAGACCCAACTTCTGACATATTCATATTAAATAATCTCTTCATTAGAAATACCTTATTGGACGCTAATGGTTTTTCATATAGTTTATCCAATGCATCCATCATCTCCTTCATTGTCTTTTCTTTAGAAATATTGAAAGCCACCAATGTTGTCAGGATCAACCATATCGTTCCTAGAGCCTTTATGTCAAGAATCTCCCATTCTTCGTCCTTCATGGCTATCGAATTATTTTCTATTCCACCCAATGTTAGGAATATGCTCTTTTGATATAAATAATCTTCCAACTGCATCTTCCATAATTGGTAGTTTTGGTCGTTAAATTTCTCGACCCTGAACTTTCCATATTCCGCCATTGCTCCCACTCGAACCAGGAACTCTCTTTTCCTGTGAGTTACCTTTCGCTTTGATACGATTTGTTAGAAAATAAGGATCACAGAGCAATAAAATAAAACAAATGCAGAAATAAAACACAAAAGATACACAATACAATAGAGACACAAATATACATGGTTCACCCAGTGCAGGCTACGTCCAACAGAGAAATTTCCAGGACCTTCCTTATTATTATCCATCAAATGAAGGGATACAACCTACAACACACCCATTGTAACTTTATCTTCTTTCTCTCACAGTTTCCTCACTCGGAATACAATATTCGCAATGATCCATAGCCACAATGCTTTTCCCTCATAAAAGAGGGTTGCCTTCTAGGGAAAAAAACCCTAACATAACTTCTACCGTCAGATCTGCGACCTTATAATGAACGATACAGATTTACTATCAAATTACAATACACATTTACAAGGAAAATTTTCCTTCAGGAACTTCTCCCTTGAGCTCTCGTTGAGGGCCTGCTTTCCCTCGGACCCTACAGGGGGGTTAAACCCCCCTGCAATCCCCCATGTGGATGAGTGTACATTCTTCTGGGGTGTAAAGTCTTCATGGAGTATAAACACGACTGAAAACAAAGACATCTGAATCAAAAAGATAATCACTCTCCACAACCAACAGTGAGAATCCCATCCAACATCGTAAACCCTCAATTTGATTAGGTTCGATTTTATCTTGGTAAATATAGTAACAAATTACGGATGATCAAGCTGCTAGATCATTTCATTTTCACTTCAAGATTTTCCAACATCTTAAGGATAGGTAAGTCACAAACTTCATATGGAGGTTAAACCAATATCAACTATAGTTAGATAATTTGGAGATTCTAGTAAAATGAATTTAATTGTGTTGTGTATTCAACTGTTTCATCAATGAAAAAAAGATCGCTTTATTACCAAATGACTTAAATGAGGTTTCAAGGCCTTGTCCACAAGCCCTACATTGCATAGCCCTCCTATAAATGAAGTATACATAATCTCATTCGGTTAATGTGTTTCATTAGCCTAAAATCCTACTTGATATTCATATTTGGACATAGAGATGATATGAGAGTGTCATAGGTAATAGTAGTGGGGTTTCTCATTCTATCAAACAAATCCCATGCATCCTCTAAATGATTATCAATGAAGGTCGCCTTCATGAGGGTGTTATAAGTGTAAGAGTATGGGGAAATTGGCATGGCCTTGAATACAAATGTTGGAGGATATCAAAATTTTTAGCATTGATTAATGCATTGAGAAGAGTGTTGAAAGACCTAATGGTGGGTTTCTCATACCCAAATAGTGGGTTGTTTTTTTTATTTGGTTGAAGAATCGGCTTGTGTGTTTAGTAGAAATCATGTCCTAAGGAAAGTGAGAAGGCATACATGGAAACATGATCCAAGTTTCCAAGGAATCCATTCTTACATCTCAAACAATGCAACAACGAAGGTCATGCCTACATCTGAAAGAATGCAAGAAACGCAGTAATGAGAGCTCATTTCCAACTAAAGAAATTATATAAATAATAAATTTTATAAATGCATATTTACTTCGAATTGAGATGACTTAGGAAATGCAGTGATCCTAAATTGTGTTGTCATTTTTTTTGTAATTGTATTAAATAAAATATTGAACCATCATAAAGTCTACATAGTGTTGAAAACTCTCTAATGTCAGTTTGTTAACTTACCCTAATGGTCATATCGTTGGAGGAAAGTTGTGCAATATGTATAATATATATATTATTGATATACAAGTTAATTGAATTGGCTGTGTTCCTTTTCTGTCGTCTTCTTTGCCTTCTTGATCTTGTTGTTAGTTATTTACTTTCTTGGATATATTCTTAACAGTGGTATCAGAGCACTATAGTTCTTAATACCTGGTAGCACCATGGTAGTTTTCCATGGTAGATGGAATCTGAGCTAATGAACGCTTGAAACTAATCCTTTAGCCGCAGAAGAATTGTGTGCTCCGACTAAGTTTAAGTCCCAATCTACAAGAAATCAGAGGTATACTGAGTTAATAATATTTTTAAAAGTCAAAGTTTGATTTTTTGGGGAAATATGCTTGGATATATATATGTTTTAAAGATTAAGAGGTTGGTGTGAAAGTTTTATTGGAGTGAGATATATATATATTGTTTGAAATAGACGTATATTTCGAAAAGAAAATGTATTTGATAGAGTTAAAGGAAGCAAAATAAATAAATGAGTAAGCAACCATTGGAGGTTTTTTTAAGAAGCCATGAACCTTGGAGGTGCTGGAGATTATTTTATTTTTAAAAGTGGGTAGAGTTTTTTAAAACTCTTTATGCAAATTTGAATATATATTTTGGATGAAGCAAAAATATATGTATTAATCCATTTAAATAAAAAATCAAATTGATTTCAATAATGGGAGGCATTATAAGTAAAATAGAATAGTGGTATTTTTAATTTAAAAAAAAAAAGTAGGCATGATGGTGAAGATGCCCCTTGGATAGTCGTTGCACCAGTTTTTAAGAAAATTTTAAGAGAAGAGCCTCTCAATAAAGTTATTGAGAAGAAGCAAGAAAACCTGAAAGCTTCCACGTGAATTTTATTTTTTAAAGATGAAGTAAAATTTATTTGGGGTTCATTAAAAACTAGAAGCTAGCTATAAAAAGAAAGTAAGATTTTAATTTTTAAAAGAATTATTTCTTAAGCAAGTCGCCCCATTTATTTTGGCATATAAGGGAAGTGTTTTATTATATTTTATAAAATGTTCTTTGTAAAGCCAAGTGAAATGCCCTAACAAGATCTCATAAATGAAATGGATTTATTAATTTGGGTGATGAATTATGGCAAGAGGAAGAATTTGACTTCAATAAGTTGTTCCTCATAGGGGAGAACAACATCATAAACGATTGACAATCAAGCTTCTAGTTTCAAAGCTTTATAATTCCAACAATAACATGCTATTTCATTTAAGATATTTTAAAGAATAATTTCACTCTTGCATTCTGGTCTTGTGTTTGTTCATAATTTTATGACAACTTCTGCATTCTAGACTTGTGTTTGTTCATAATTTTATGAAAACTCTTGCATTCTGGACTTGTGTCTGTTCACAATTTTATGAGTTGCAATTTGTGATACTTACTGTTGTTCCTTTTGTAAGTATCAAATACTATTGAATTGAATTATGATTGTAAGCGGGTGCATTTTTTGTTGAAGCCAACACCCTTCTGTTGAGATAAAAATTTTCTATTATCGAGTTGGATTATTATAAAAGGGTGGAATTGCAAGAAAACCTCACTCCAACAAAAAAGAAAAGAAGAACCATTCTAAACCTGTTTCTGTTCAGAAATTTCCAAAGTCTGGTCACAACAAAATTAGTGAAGCCAACCATTTTGAACCTATTTCTGTTCAGAAATTTTTGTAGTCTTCTAAAAAAAAAATCAGTGAAGTCAATGAAGTTGATAACGATCAGATGATATATCAGTGTTTTAATCTTCATATGTGTATGCATTGTGAAAGCGTACGCATTGTTCCAGTAGCTTATACAGGTGTTGGATCTCTTCTTGGCCATACTTGTGAATGATGGTTAAGGGAATTTGAACCACTTGTCCCTTATAGGGGGGAATAACATCTAATGTTTTTAGTCAGGTTCCATGTTTGTTTTAGAGCCTATGAACAACTGATAAAGTATGCATTCTAGTTTATGTTATGCAGCCTTGTTCCCGAACATATTGTTGTTGATATGGTTTTTTGGTAATCCTCAAACCATTCATAGTTTTTCGAACCTTGAGCTCTTGATAGTTTTTGGTCAACTTAAAACCACCAATTAAGTAGAAGACATGAAGTTTTTCTTTCATATTTTTGAGCCTTGAGCTCTTGTTAGTTTATGATCAACTTAAAACCATGCCATTTAGTAGAAAACATCAACATATGCTAGACATCCGGTTTGTCGTCTTTTGGTCATCCCAAAACCACCATATGAGTTTGTGGTCATCCTTAAGCAACCAATTTAATAGAATTTTCCATCTTCTGCTATTTTTAGAGTTCAGAAAGGATCTTAAGCCCTCTAAAGATTCGCTCGACACATTACTAGTTGTCAAGAAGTGGCGGTTTTTTAGGCAAGAACAAACTTATGATTAAGGGGGATGTTGAAAACTCTCTAATCTTAGTTCGTTATCTTACCCTAATGGTCATATCGTCAGAGGAAAATTGTGCAATATGTACTATATATACATTATTGATGTACACATTAATTGAATTGGCTTAGTGCCTTTTCCACTTGTCTTCTTTGCCTTCTTGATCTTGTTGTAAGTTATTTTCTTTCTTGGCTATATTCTTAACAACATCCCAAAACCACCCGATGAGTTTGTGGTCATCCTTAAACCACCAATTTAGTAGAAACTTTCATCTTCTGCTATTTTTTCAGAGTTTAGACAGGATCTTAAGCTCTCTGAATATTTTCTTGACACATTACTAGAAGTGGTGGTTTTTTAGGCAAGAACGAACTTATGATTAAAGGGATGTTGAAAACTCTCTAATCTTAGTCAGTTATCTTACCCTAATGGTCATATAGTTAGAGGACAATTTTGCAATATGTAATATATATATATATATATATATATATATATATATATATATATTATTGATGTACACATTAATTGAATTGGTTTACTTTCTTGGCTATATTCTTAACACATAGTGGATGAAAATTTTACTAACAAAAGATATCTGTAAAAAAACATTGCAGTGAAACATTTCTAGACATGAAAAAACAACACAACAAGGAAAAGATAGGAGACATAAAGCCATGTGTGTTAGAAAAACAGGACCGCGGAGCAATAAAATAAAACAAATGCAGAAACAAAAACATAGAAGACACACAATACAAGAGAGACACAGATTTACGTGGTTCACCCAGTGTGGGCTACGTCCACCAGAGAAATTGCCAGGTCCTTCCTTTATTATTATTCAGCAAATGAAGGGATACAACCTACAGCAAAACCCGTTGTAACTTCCTCTTCTTTCTCTCACAGTCTCATCTCTCAGAATACAATATTCACCCTCGTACATAGCCGCAATACATTTCCCTCATAAAAGAGGGTTGCCTTCTAGGGAAAAAAACCCTAACATAATCTCTACTGTTAGATCTGCGACCTTATAATGAACGGTCCAGATTTACAATGAAATTACAATA
>JASDQU010010776.1:0-11867 GCA_032191745.1 Picea mariana | reverse complement strand
CCCCCCAGCCGGGGGGATAGCCCCCCCAGACCCCGCAGAGGGGGTACCCCCCCTCTGCACTCCCCCGCGTGGAAGAGTGTACATACTTCTGGGGTGTAAATACTTCATGGGGTATAAACACGGCTGAAAGCAAGGACCTCTGCATCAGGAAGATAATCAGGCTCCACAACCAACAGTGTGAATAATGAAGACCGTTTGAATGAAGAACTTAGAGCCAGGTACAGAGGCATATGTCACAGTAATGCTCCAAACAGAAAACAACCAAAGCCTACTTGAAGTGAAGCTTTCTAAGGTTTTAATTTCCATCGCCAGTTCCTTCAACAAGGTAATGCCACAATTGCATGCGGTGAGAGATAAAATATGCAAAAAAAACACACGGTGAGGCTACGCTCACTTCTCTGTTATTAAATGAAGACGGATTACATCCTTATATAGGAAAAGATTCTACCGAGTCGGTTACATGCAAACCAAATACAACTAGACTCTTAACTAAGAACTGACTCTTAACACACCTACAACTGACTCTCACAACTGAAGCTCTCACAACTCAAGCTTATAACTGGTGCTTATAACTGGCGCTTACAACTGGCGCTTTCTCCATTATTTCCAAGTCTCCTCCTTAATGGAGAATGGATTGACTTCTACACCTAACATCTCCCTAAACAGTTCAAACTTAATCTTTCCAAGAGGCTTAGTGAAAATATCAGCAGCATTTTCACTAGTATTACAATACACAAGAGTTATTTCATTTGACTGCAACTTTTCTCGAACAAAATGATACTGAGATTCAACATGCTTTTTCCTTGCATGAAAAATCAGATTCTTTGCAATATTGATTGAACTTTGATTTTCACATATGATCATCATAGGTTCCTTTCATTCTTCTCCAACATCTTGAAGAAGTCTTCTTAACCAAACAGCTTCACAAGTTGTTGCACACAAGGCTTTATATTCTGCTTTGGTAGAAGACAAAGATACAGTAGGCTGTTTTTTACTGTTCCATGAAACAACCCTGGATCCAATGCTGAAGGCATATCCAGTGGTTGATCTTCAATCATCCAGATTGCCAGCCCAATCAGAATCTGAATAACCTGTCAGCTCAACATTAGATGCATCAGTATACTTAATACCATAATCAAGTGTACCTTTTAGATACCTGAGTACTGCCTTTGCTACATTCCAATGGCTTTCATGAGGTTTCACCATGAACTGACTTAACACACTCACATAATATGAAATATCAGGTCTGGTTGTGGTGAGATAATTCAGGCTACCCACCATCTGTCTATACATAGTGCCATTCACCTCCTTCGAACCATCATCACAAGACAGTTTCACATTCTGTTGCATGGGAACAATAGAAGACTTACACTGATCCATTTTAAATCTCTTAAGTATTTCTCTGACATACTTACTCTAACAAACAAAAGTTTGGCTTGCATTTCTCCAAACTTCCAGAGCTAGGCAGTAATGTAACTCACCAAGATCTTTCATTTCAAATACCTTTGATAACTGCTCCTTGATTTCATCAATCAACTTCTCTGCATTTCCTGTAATTATTAAGTCATCAACATATAATGAAATCAATACTATATACCCATGTTCATCAAATTTGGTATACATATTTGGATCACTTTTGCTCCTCATAAAACCTTGTTGAAGAAAGAAAGAGTCTATCTTCTCATACCATGACCTAGGTGCCTGTTTTAGTCCATACAATGCTTTCTTTAACTTACACACTAAGTGTTCTTGCCCCTTTTCAACAAACCCATCATATTGAGTAAGGTAAACCTCTTCCTTTAACTCACCATTCAAAAATGCAGATTTAACATCTAACTGATGCAACTTCCAATGATACTTTCTAGCTAAAGCGATTAACATTCTGATAGTATTCAATTTAGCTACTGGTGCAAATGTTTAAGCATAATCAATACCTTATGTTTGTGAATACCCCTTTGCAACCAGTCTAGCCTTATACTTGTCTATACTACCATCTGATTTAAACTTGGGTTTGTATAAACATTTGGATCCAATGGGCTTCTTATGTTTAGGAAATTCAGTCAATTCCCAAGTATTGTTTTTCATTATAGATTCATATTCTTCCTCCATTGCATTTCGCCATTCATCATGTTCATTAGCTTCATCAAAATTCATGGATTCTATGACATTTGAAATGCTACTCATTAGGGCATAGTATTTATACCTCTCAGGAAGCCAAATCTTTCTTGAAGATCTTCTCAACTGATTATCTTTCTCCCCACTTTGTGAAGATCTATCTTCACCTATAGGTGAACTGTGACTGCTGGAATTGTCCATATCACCGAGTCCTTCTTATTGTTGTTGCTATTGTCACTGCAGGGATGGTTATTGTTGTTGCTACGGGGATGGTTGCTGCTGTGTGTGTTGTTGCTGCTGCTGCTCTTCTTTAACTCCTTCATCAAGAAGTCTCTACCATTCCTCATGACTGTTGTCGTCATGATTTCCTGCTTCCTGCTCATGGAAAAGTACATCTCTACTTGCAAATACTTTGTGAGTAGTAGGATCAAATAGTTTGTATGCTTTAAATTTAGAACAGTACCCAATGAAAATACATTTAGTAGCTTTAGCATCCAATTTCCTCCTATTCTCCTTTGGAATATGTGCAAAAGCCTTACACACCAAATACTTTCAAATTATTAACTGCAAGTTTGGAACCATACAAGGCTTCGAAAGGAGTAACATTATCAAGACACCTTGTTGGACTTCTATTGTTTAAATAAACTGCAGTATTTATGGATTCAGCCCAAAATGCATTTGAGAGATTCTAACCTTTCATCATACTACGTGCACACTCTACCAGAGTTCTGTTTTTCCTTTCGGTGACTCCGTTTTGCTGTGGAGTGTGACGTACTATAAACTACTGTACTATTCCATTATCTTTTCAATATTTGTTGAAGTCCCCTGATTTATACTCTCCCCCTTGATCTGTGACGCAAACACACCACCCAGGGCACATCCGCTCCCACCAGGACCTTCTTCCCCTTCGGCCCGAAGAGATGAAATGCTCTTCAAATCCCTTATCGAGACTTTTCTGCACCCACAGGATTCTCCTGACGATCTCCCTTTGCCTATCGGGAAATCGGACCTCGCGTTTTCGCGAATCCTATGGCCACCGGATCAGGTCTTACCAATCCCCGAACCCCGATGAAAATCCACCCACGTGTTCCTTGCTTCTATCGAGAATTTTCCTGATTGGGAAATCGACACTTGTGAGGTCGTGTATCACTTACCTCACGGATCCTCGATTCTCGATCGACAATGATACTCTCTGCTCTCCTTAGCCCCCTCCGGATAACTCTTTTGCATGTGACATGTTGGTCCACAAGACCACAGTCCTTCCCCTATCGGAGTTTCGGACTTCGCAGAATTGAAATGCGTGGAACTCACGCCCTTGGAGTTCCCGATTTTTTGATTTCCAATGCCACCTGGCATCAACTCCAGTGAGGGTTGACCCTTCAACACCTATCCTCCACTGAAATGCTGTGAGTTTCTCGTCACCGAGAATCCCAAAATGTCGAACCCCGAACTCTTCAGGATCCTTGGACACGCGTCCTTCGGATTAACGGCTCCAATCGCGTCAGGAAATTGTGGATCGCGATTTCGTTATGCTCAAGTTTCACTACTTTGGAAAACCCGATATCCTGAACTCTGATTCTCTGGGATCATTCGCCACGTGTCCCTGCTGTTTGGACATCTCTGATCCAATTGGGAAATCACGGATCGTGATTCCTATATGCAAGAGTTCCTTGCATTTGGAAAACCTGATGCTCCAAACGTCGACTTGTCCAGATCTCCTGCCACGCGTCCTGTCAAGATCAATGGTTGAGATCCTTTCTCGGGATTTCAGGAATCACAAGGTCTCGATTCTCTACTTTGACCAAACCCCGATGACCTTGATATCCCAATGACTCCTCCGAGACTCCTCGTCTGCTCGTTGGGACTTAAACCACGCGCAACTCCCTAAGATCTAAGGACTTCTTGGCACGGAAACCTCCTATGCAGTCTTCTGATAGTTTCAAAGGCCTTGTCCCTCCTGAGCTTTTCCACTTTGATTCTCTCAGAGGAACTTACGCGCACTCCTTGCACTCATCATTCAACAACTTCCCAAGTGTCGAATCCTTCCAACTCTGCGCACTTCCTGCAGCAACAGTCTTCAATCTCCTTTGCTTAGATTAACAACTGAGACTTCTTCTACAGCCTGCGCACTCTTTGCACGGATTCAACACTCCACTTCCACTTCTGGGTGAATGAGAACAAAAGTTAAACTATTGAGCCTTCATCAATGCACTCCTTGCGGATGAATTCAATTGCACACCTTGCAGGAATCTCCTGGCTCAGATAGAGAAACAATTTAACTTCACTCTCTCTTCCTTTCAGACTTCAGTTTGAAACATGAAATCACATGCATAGCATATACAAAGAAAATGCATAACTAGAAAACAAACATTCATGAGCATATATACAATACACAGAGAAAACAACACAACCCATGAGTTTGAATCAAAGTTTCCTTCTATTAATTCAAATGCCTGTACATGGGTTTTCTTCATACAATATTCTCTGCTTGCTTTTCTCTTCTGAATGCTTGATAATGTTACAATGATACAATGAGGGTGTCTATATCCGTTTTCCCTCTCAGACTCTAAACGATCAAATATAGACTAAAAAATCCTATCTACCAGCATTAAATCTAGTAAATGCCTCCTATCTACCAAAGGACGAGAGCTTAAAGGCTCAAGGTCCAATACAATATAGAAATGCGCCTTCATAAATGGTTCATTAAATACTTGTGCTACAATCCCAAAGCACTTCAAAAATTTTGGGTTTGTTTATCCAGCTGATCTCCGCTTGATGTGTTGGCTCGCTTGATGAGTTGGCGATGCTCCTGCATCATACTCCTCGGCTTGAAAATTTTCATGGGCTCCTGTCCATGAGCTCCTGCATGGTATGTCCATGCTTTTGAATCTTTTCTTCAGTCTCCCCGCTGGCATCCTCAACTGGGTGATTCTTCCACTTGACCAGATACTCAAAGTATTCTTTTCTTCTGGTTTTCTTACCCACCTTCTTGTCCAGTATATGCTCCATCTGTGGCTTTTCTGCAATCGGCATCTACTTCTGCCACTGGACCTCTGGTTGTTCATCACTTCCAGCTCTTTCTTCCTCAACCTTATATGGATATAAGTCTGAGACATTGAATGTCAGAGATATTCCGATCTCATCCGGCAACTCAATTTCATAAGCGTTTTCTCCCAACTTCTTTAGGACTCTGCATGGCCCAATTTTCTTCATTTTCATCTTGTTGTATGTTCCCCTTGGGAACCTTTCCTTCCTCAGATGTGCCAGAACTAGATCACCAACTTCGAACTGAAGTTGTCTCCGATGGTGATCTGCTCTGCGCTTATATTCCTGGTTTGATTCCAGCAATCGCTCCTTCACCCTGCTGTGATGTTCTTCCATCGCCTCTGTGAATTCTTCAGTGTTTTCACTCTTAGTCATTATCTGCTCTGAATCCCTCAGTTCAGATACTCCTCTTGGATACCTTCCATATACAATCTCAAATGGAATTTTGCCTGTGCTTCTGTTCACTGAGTTGTTGTATGCAAACTCTGCTTGTGGCAACATGTTGTCCCAACTGCTATGGTGCTCTGTCACCAAGCTTCTAAGTAATTCTCCCAGACTTCTATTTACCACCTCTGTTTGCCCATCTGTCTGAGGATGATAGGAAGAACCAAACATCAAGTTAGTCCCCATCTTCTTCCAGAGTGTCCTCCAGAAATGTCCAATGAATTTCCTATCCCTGTCCGATACTATACTTCTGGGTAAACCATGAAGTCTAACGATCTCCTTGAAAAACAAATTTGTGATATGAGTCGCATCGGTGGTCTTCTGGCATGGAATAAAATGCGCCATTTTGGAAAACTTGTCAACCACCACAATGATCGAATCATGTCCTCTTTGCGTCCTAGGCAATCCCAATACAAAATCCATGTTGATTTCATCCCACGGCCTTTCGGGTATGGGTAATGATTGATAGAATCCCGCATTCTGCTTGCGGCCCTTTGAATGCTGGCAAATTCTACATCTGTCAACAAACTTATTGACATCTGACCGCATCCTCGGCCAAAAATATTCTTCGCTCAGCTTTGCAAATGTCTTATCGTGGCCAAAATGCCCCGCCAATCCACCACTGTGCTTCTCTTTTAGCGGATTCTCCCTCATGGAGCAATTTGGAATACACAGTTGGTTGCCTCTGAACAACAGTCCATTTTGGATCATGTAATCTATCCATGGGCTTCTGTCTCTGAGAACTGGATTCTCAGTTGCTTTATATGCCTCTGCAAAATCTGCATCACCTGCATACATGTCTTTAAGATTTTCAAAACCCAATGTTTTGACTCGGAACTCCTGCAGCAACAAACACTTCCTGCTCAAAGCATCAGCCACTTTGTTAGTAGTACCTGAAATGTGTTTAACTACAAATGTAAAATTCTGCATATACTCTACTCATTTAGCATGTTTCTGATTCAACTTCTCCTGTTGAGTCATGAACTGTAATGCATGATTATCACTATACAAAACAAATTCATTTGGGATCAAGTAATGCCTCCACTTTTTTAACGCCTGTATGATAGCATAAAACTCTTTATCATACGTGGAGTACTTCAGCTTTGCTTCATCCAACTTCTCACTAAAATATGCAACTGGTCTGTCCTCCTGGCTCAAGACCGCTCCTATGGCAAAGCCACTTGCATCACATTTCACCTAGAACACTTTCGTAAAATCTGGCAACACCAAAACTGGCTATTCTGTGATCTTTCATTTCAACAGGTTGAAACTCTTCTCTACCTCTTCAGTCCAATGAAAAGATTTATGTCTTTTCTTGACAGTATCCATCATTGCTGCACTAATTCCACTGAAATTCCTGATGAATTTTCAGTAGAAACTAGCCAGTCCATGAAAAATTCTCACCTCAAAAATATTTCTCGGTGATGGCCAATTTTTAATTACCTCCACTTTACTTGGATCCATCTTCAATTCATTTGCCGATATGAAAAACCCCAAGTAAATGAGTTCTTTCTTCATAAATGAAGATTTCCTCATGTTCATCAACAACTTCTCTTGCTGTAGCTTCTTCATTGCTACAACTAAATGCTTCAGATGTTCTTCTTTTGTTTTGCTGAAAATCAATATGTCATCTAGATAAACAATGACAAACTTACCAATGAATTCCTTCAGCACTTCATTCATCAGCCTCATGAAGGTACTTGGTGCATTCGTCAAGCCAAATGGCATGATTATCCATTCGTACAACCATTCATTTGTCTTGAAGGTTGTCTTCCACTCATCGCCTTCCCTCATGCGAATCTAATGGTATCCGCTTTTCAAATCAACCTTTGAAAAAAATTTGCCTCCACTTAAACAGTCCATCAAGTCATCCATTCATGGCAATGGAAACCTGTAGCTGATGGTTATCTTGTTAATGGATCTGGAATCAATGCACATTCTCCAACCTCCATCTTTCTCTGGACTCAGTACCGTTGGAACGACACATAGACTTAAACTTTCCCTGATCAGTCCTTTATCCAATAGTTCCTGTACCTGTCTTTTAACTTCTCCGTTCTCCTGTGGCGTCAACCTGTACGCAGCTTTGTTTGGCAAACTAGCTCCTGGTATGAGGTCTATATGATGGCTCACACTCCTCACTGGTGGTAACGAATGAGGTAATTCATCTACCACAATGTCAGCGAACTCTTCCAGCAGTTCCTGAATTTCATCAGGTAGATCATCCACTCTTGTGCTAGTCAGAACAATCCTCGGTTTTCTGACCACAAAGAATTGTGGATCTTCCTTCTTCTTTACTTCCGCCATAAGTTCCTTCCCACTCATGAGAAGTATAGTATTCCTCAGTTCTGGTTTTACTTCTTTATCTTTAATTGGAAGTATCATATGTGTTCTTCCATTCTTCTCTAAAGTATACGTGTTCATTTTTTCATCATGAACTACGTTCCTGTCATATTGCCATGGTCTGACTAGCAATAAATGACATACATCCATAGGAATAACATCACAGAGTATTTTATCATTGTATCCCCCTATCTTGATGTCAACTAAGCACTATTTGGTGACACTTACCTGATGCCCCTTCTGTAGCCACGAAACTTTGTAAGGACTCAGGTGATCAGTTGTCTCCAGCTCTAGTTTCTCCACCATCTCGGTTGAAATGAGATTGTTTGTGCTTCCACTGTCCACGATAACCTTGCATTTCCTGTCTTTGGTTATGCATGTGGTTATGAAAAGTCAGTTTCTCTAAGCTATGTCCTCCACCTCTTTCTTGGGTGTTAAGAGAACCTTACGCATCATCAGCGACCTTCCGTCTTCTACGTCTTCTGCCTCAGCATTTCGCCTCTGTGCCTCAACGATGTGAGCTTCTCCTCCATCCTTCTTCCTTTCTGGACAGTCAACTGCCTTGTGTCCATTCTTTTCACACGTGAAGCATGTGATGTCTCCACCTCTGGCTCTTCCTCTACCTCTGGTACGAGGAAATGTGTTATTATCAGCGTATCCTCCGCTCTGTTATGTCTGCTGCCTTCGCTGTTCAGCGTGTTGTCCTCGTTGTGAACTTCCACCTCTTTCTGTCCTAGTCTAAGGATTTTTCCAGTCGTCCTTAGATTTCTAGAACCTATCCTGAGCAACTAACTTACCTTTTGGCTGGCTCCTACCTCGGCCTCGCTGTGCTGGCTTACGGCTTAGCTTCTCTTTGGATTTCAACGCCATCTGATATGCATCCTCCACCATTCTAATGGTTGTCATACTCATCTCATCCTGGATATCGTATCTCAAGCCATTCATATACCTGACAACTTTTTCATCGTCACTCTCCCGATGACCTGCTCTGATATTTAGCTTATAGAATTCCTCAGTATACTCCTTTACTGTCATCAACTTCTGTCTTAGGTTCTACATCCTCCTGAACAACATGATTTGATAGTCCCTTGGGATGAACTTTGCCTTCATCTTCACAATCATTCGATCCCAGCTTTTGATCTTTTGCTTGCCTTTGGAACGTCTATCTGCTTGAAGCTCGTCCCACCATAATGCTGTGTGTCCCTTTAATTTTGTGACAGCATGCCTAACCTTCTTATCTTCTTCGATGTCTTCATAATCGAAGTAAGTGTCAAGAGCTCTGATCCAGTCTAGAAGATCTTTTGCATCCAGATTCCCTTCATAAGTTGGAATGTCCATCTTCGTTTTCGAACTCATCCGGGCGATAGCTTTAATTAACCGCTCGTTGGCCGCATCTTCGGCTGCAACTTCTCCTTGTGCTTCAGCTTCAACTTCACCTTCGGAGTCACTTAGATCTCCAGCACTGGTTGTGTGTCTCTGTGTCGCTTCCATATCTTCTAATCTTTCTCGGAGATCATGTATCTGCCTCTCCATTTCTGGATTCTATGCTTGTCTCCCTCTTCCTCTCTAGTTTCCCCTATCCTCTGGATCGGGTGATTGTCTTTCTCTCCTCGATGGCATGGTGAATCCTCTTCTCTGCTATAGAAAGTAAAGAAATTCCCGCTCTGATACCACTACGACGCAAACGCACCACCCAGGGCACGTTCGCTCCCACCAGGACCTTCTTCCCCTTCGGCTCGAAGAGCTGAAATTCTCTTCAAATCCCTTATCAGGACTTCTCTGCACCCACAGGATTCTCCTGACGATCTCCCTTTTCCTATCAGGAAATCAGACCTCACGTGTTCGCGAGTCCTACGGCCACCGGATCGGGTCTTACCAATCCCCAAACCCTGATGAACATCCACCCACATGTTCCTTGCTTCTATCGGGAATTTTCCCGATCGAGAAATCGACACTTGTGAGGTCATGTATCACTTACCGCACAGATCCCCGATTCTCGATCAGCGATGATACTCTCTTCTCTCCTTAGCTCCCTCCGGCTAACTCTTTTGCATGTGACCTGCTGGTCCACAAGACCACAGTCCTTCCCCTATCGGAGTTTTGGACTTCGCGGAATTGAAATGCATGGAACTCACACCCTTGGAGTTCCCGATTCTCCGATTTCCGATGCCACCTGGCGTCAACTCCAGCGAGGGTTGACCCTTCGACACCTGTCCTCCATTGAAATGATGTGACTGTGGGACCGTCGTGTTTCAGGATTTCGCGACTTCTCCTGTCGTGAGTTTCTCATCACCGAGAATCCCGAAATGATGAACCCCGAACTCTTCAGGATCCTTGGACACACATCCTTCGGATTAACGGCTCTGATCGCGTCGGGGAATTGCGGATCGTGATTTCGTTATGCTTGAGTTTCACTACTCCGGAAAACCCGATATCCCGAACTCCGATTCTCCGGGATCGTTTTCCATGTGTCCCTGTTGTTTGGATGGCTCTGATCCAATCGGGAAATCGCGGATCGCGATTCCTATATGCAAGAGTTCCTTGCCTTTGGAAAACCCAATGCTCCAAATGCTGACTCATCCAGATCTCCTACCACGCGTCCTGTCAAAATCAACGGTTGAGATCCTTTCTCAGGATTTCGGGAATCACAAGGTCTCGATTCTCTACCTTGACCAAACCCCGATGACCTTGATATCCCGATGACTCCTTCGGGACTCCTCGTCTGCTCGTTGGGACTTAAACCACACGCAACTCCCTGAGATCTAATGACTGACGGGATTTCGTCGATCTCTGCTACGGATCTTGACCGTCGATTCCTCTTTTCCCTCCTTAAGGACTTCTTGGCACAGAAACCTCCTGTGCAGTCTTCCGATAGTTTCAAAGGCCTTGTCCCTCTTGAGCTTTTCCACTCTGATTCTCTCAGAGGAACTTACGCGCACTCCTTGCGCTCATCATTCAACAACTTCCCAAGTGTCGAATCCTTCCGACTCTACGCACTTCTTGCAGCAGCAGTCTTCAATCTCCTTTGCTCAGATTAATAACTGAGACTTCTTCTTCAGCCTGCGCACTCCTTGCACAGCTTCAACACCCCACTTCCACTTCTGGGTGAATGAGAACAAAAGTTAAACTATTGAGCCTTCATCAATGCACTCCTTGCGGATGAATTCAACTGCACACCTTGCAGGAATCTCCTGGCTCAGATAGAGAAACAATTGAACTTCACTCTCTCTTCCTTTCAGACTTCAGTTTGAAACATGAAATCACATGCACATCATATACAAAGAAAATGCATAACCAGAAAATAAACATTCATGAGCATATCAACAATACACAGAGAAAACAACACAACCCATGAGTTTGAATCAAAGTTTCCTTCTATTAATTCAAATGCTTGTATATGGGTGTTCTTCATACAATATTCTCTTCTTGCTCTTCTCTTCTGAATGCTTGATAATGTTACAATGATATAATGAGGGTGTTTATATCCGTTTTCCCTCTCAGACTCTAAACTATCAAATCTAGACTAAAAAATCCTATCTACCAGCATTAAATCTAGTAAATGCCTCCTATCTACCAATGGACGAGAGCTTAAAGGCTCAAGGTCCAATACAATATACAAATGCACATTCATAAATGGTTCATTAAAGACTTGCGCTACAATCCCAAAGCACTTCAAAAATTTTGGGTTTGTTTATCCAACTGATCTCCGCTTGATGTGTTGGCTCGCTTGATGAGTTGGCGATGCTCCTGCATAAATCTGAATGGAGGATTTTGATGGATTTTCCTGTCTGCTTTTCCACAATGGTTCTGAATTCCTTAAAGTATTCAAAAACATCACTTTTTCGTCTAAGGAAGTAAACCCATGTGTATCTCATGCAATCATCAATAAATAACAGAAAGTAAAATGTACCTCGTAAAGACCT
>JASDQU010010775.1:362631-379250 GCA_032191745.1 Picea mariana | reverse complement strand
TTGTTGTTTCTCCCCTAGGGTTTAAACAAGCAATTTCATAACCTTAGACACAAAACAAGTAAATTTTACCACAAACATTCATTACATGAATAAAAATGCATATTTTCTACTTACTTCATCAAGAATAATCCAGTCAACCCCTAGTTGAAGACCATTTCACCATGAAACATGCCAATATACACCATCATAAAGCTTCCCCAAGATATGTGCACTAGTTATTTCAGCCAATAACCCTTAAAGAGGGTGAAAATTCCAGTCCACCACTTGTGTGTGTGATGAGTTATGATGAAAAAATGAACTTAGCCAACCATATTTATATGGGAAATATTAGCTAATTAATCCAACAATTGTGTCTAAAAATAAAAGAGAGCCTACATGTCAATTTGCTCTTTAAATTCAAAATTAAATCAATTTTCAAAATTAAAACCCTAAAGAGGGTGACATCATTGTTAAGTTTTAATGTTTTTTATTAGGTTATTTCCAAATTACATGAGAATTCAATGCATTTTAAAAACAAGAGCAAAAAGAGGATCACTGAAAGAAACACAATCATGAGGTATGCAACATTTTATCCTGGGAAACCCTCATGGGGGAGAAAACCCAACAAAAACTTCCTCAATAATAGATTGCCAATACAATACCAAGACTAAGACCAAAACACCAAAAATAATCCAAGACTGAGCATGCACCTCTCTTCTCCTTCCTCCTGCAACTGAAACTGCCTTCCAGATATGCGCATTAGATGAGTGAGTGTGAGAGTGAACAAGTGAGGCACCATCCTCACATATAAATACTAGTTGAGGAGGCACTAGTGTTATGTCTCTTCACTTAATAGGGTTGACTTCTTCCTGGAGTGGTTAAAACCACTTTATAAACACTAGGGGTCGACTTTACCAATACCACCATATAAATATGGTTTGACCAATCCACAAAAGGGGATTTGGTCTTATACAAGACCTGACATGATCAATCCACAAAAGGGGATTTGATCTATAAGATAATAACTCAAATATACTTGGAATATTCTTCGAAGTTACAATATTTCAACACTCCCCCTTAATAAGAAGGGTATTCTACTAACATGACCCAACATAACATCATCAAGAGAAGGACGGGGAAACATCATCATTAACATCTGGAACACTGACTGGCACATCTATAAATCATCGGAAGTTTTTCTCATCTTCAATATCATCATCGTTCGCATGATGGAGCTGGAGTAGCATCATCATCATCATCATCATCATCATCAGTTGAAACATCAACATCAATAGCATGAAGTTAGAACAACAATCTCACCAACACGAGGCTAGTACATCATCATCAATAGCATGAGGTTGGTACAACATCATCAACAACACGAGTATGGTACAACATTAATAGCACGAGGTTGGTACAACATCATCAACAACATGAGTATGGTACAACATTAATAGCACGAGGTTGAATCAACAACATCATCAACATGAGGCTGAAACAACAACATCATCGACATATCGCAACAAAATGAGGTAGGCACAACAACAACATTTTGTGGTACTCTGACAGACTGTCCTTACCATACCTTCAGGATCTTCCCTGGAATCATAAGATTCTCTAGGATATAAAATCCTAACAAGCTACCACGTGGTACTCTGACATACCGTCCTTACTGGACCTTAGGGATTTACCCAAGAATCATAAGATTCCCTAGAATATAAAATCCCAACGGACCTACCACTACTGACCAGATCTGGCATATACATGCACAAGTACTTTGACAGACTGTCCTTACCAGACCTTTGGGATCTGTCCATGGATGATCAATCCCCTAGGATATAAAATCCTAACGGAGCTACACATTGTTGGTCAGGATACCATATTATCATCAACATCACTCCCCCTTTCGAGGGAGGTGCTTTCAGATAACACCAAGCTTGTCTTGGAAGTACTCAAAATTCACACGAGACAGAGGCTTGGTCAACACATCTGCAACCTGCTCATCTATGCCAACATATTGGAGCTTTATAGCTCCCCTCTACACCATATCATGAATGTAGTGAGTGCTTCGACTTATCATGGATCACTGGGTTCTCCGTCATTTTTATACAACTCTAGTTACCACATAGAATCACAGTGGCTTCCATCTCTAGATCGAACAGACCTGTCAATAACTTCCGAAGCCATATTGCTTCACAACTGGAGAAACATGTTGCAATGTATCTCACTTCTATCGTGCTAAGAGCAATACAAGATTTCTTCCTGCTTTGCCATGAAGTCATAAATGAACCCAAAATGAAACAACATCTTGAAGTGCTCTTTCTATCTGAGACACTTCCAGCCCAATCAGAATCATTATAACCACACAGTTTAAAGTCATGATCTCTTATATAATAGAGACCATAATCCAACGTATCCTTAAGGTATCTCATCACATGCTTTGCATCTACAAGGTGAATGCATCTGGGTTCTACCAGATACTGGCTCAAGGTATTCACAACAAAGCATATATCTGGCCTAGTATTCGTCAGAAGCATCAACGAACCAATAATCTGTCTGTACATAGTAGCATCAACCAACTCTGACGAATTATAAACCAGGAGCTTCAAGTTTGTTTCCATGGATGTGTTTATGGATTTACATTCCAACATGTCAAATATCTTCAGTATTTCAGCTGCAAACTTCCCTTGGTTAAGGAAGATATTCTCTGGTCTCTTCCATACTTCAAGACCTAAGAAATAATGCATTATCCCTAGGTATTTCATCTCAAACTCTGTAGCAAGCTTCTTCTTGCAATCTGTGATGAGATTTTCTTCTCCATTTAGAAATAAATCATCCACATATAGTAGTAATATAACTGGCTCATCATTCATAACCTTGAAGTAAAGGTTAGAATCAACTTTACTCTTGGTAAAGCCCAAGCTCGTAAAAAAACTATCAATTTTTCCATACCAAGCTCTAGGAGCTTGCTTCAACCCATACAGAGCTTTCTTCAACTTGCAGACATGAGTCTTTCTATCTACGACTTCAAACCCTCATGGTTTTTCTATATACACTTCTTCTTCAATAACACCATTTAAGAAGGTTGTTTTCACATCCATCTGGTGTAACTTCCACTTCATTTTGGCTGCAAGAGATATGATGGTTTTGATAGAAGTGTATCTCGTTACAGGAGAAAATGTCTCTTCATAACCACGAGCTCCAAAAACCATGAGTCCTTTTGAGAAAAACCACGAGCTCCAAATCTTGCCTTATGTTTTCCAATACTTCCGTCTGCTGCATGTTTTATCTTGTATATCCACTTCGAAGATACCACATCTTTGTTCTTTGGTCTGGGAACTACTTCCCATACATCATTCTTTATAATGGACTTGGTATTATTATGTCATGGCATCCATCCATTATTTCTTCTAAATGTCTTCTTCAAAGCAAGTAGGTTCATTTTCTATGAGATTGCACATCAGGGCCATATAACTGGAGAATGGCTTAGTTTTCTTGCTTTATCTCATTGTTCTTCCTTGGGCACCATACTTCACTTCATCTTGAATAAGTTCCCTTGCCCAAGATGGATTTCTCTTGTGAGATATCGTCATCTGGAGAGGTTCTTGAGATTCTATCATATCATGATCTTATAGAATCTCATCATCAGGGGTAACTGTAACTTCCTTCACGAGTTCTGCAACTCTGGGAGCTACAGGTTCCTCTTCATATACTTCTTCAAGTTGGCATTTCCTTGATCTTTTGAGTGTTTCATCTTCATCAAAGGTTACATCTCTGTTAATCTCAATATGATGATAACTTGGTATGTAAATTCTGAAGGCCTTAGAGTCCTCATAGTATCCAACAAATATTCCCTTCTTTCCTAAAGGATCCAACTTAGTTCTCTTTTCTTTTGGAATGTGTACAAAAACTGCACAACCAAATATTTTGAGATGGCTTACTTCGGGCTTATTTTCAGTGAACATTTCTTCGAGAGTTTTGAATCCAAGTGCACTATGGGATAATCTGTTTTGGACATAAATTGTTGTTCTTGTTGCTTCATCCCATAAGTGCATTAGAAGATCTTGATCGTGAATCATAGTCTTTACTGGTTCCATAATTGTTCTATTCTTTCTCTCTGCTACACCATTTTGTTGAGGATTATAGGGAGTGGTGAGCTCCCTCTTAATCCTGACATCTTTGCAAAAGCTTCCAAATTCATTTGAGGTGTACTCTCCTCCATTATCTGACCTGAGTATCTTGATTTTTCTTTCAGAGAGGTTTTCTACCAAGGAACTCCTTGAACTTTCTGAGTACTTCATATTTTGACTTCAAGTAATAAACCCAAGTTTTATGAGAGTAATTATCAATAAAGGATACATAGTATACATACCCGCTTAGAGAGGTTGATGGCATTGGACCATATACATATGAATTGATAAGCTCCAAGATTCCTTCTACTTTACTGTCGCTCATTGGAAAGGGATTCTTTATGTTCTTTCCTTGTGCACATCCCTTGCATACACCTTCATGATCAACCTTTAATTTTGGTAAACATGTAACTACCTTGCTTACATATGGTAAGGGTTTGTAGTTGGATGTGAGCTAGTCTCCTATGCCAAAGTTCACAAGGAATTTCAGTAGAGTGAGTTAAGGCTACATCTGAGTGACCTTTTAACTTGTACAATCCACCTTCTTCTGTTCCAATAACAACTGCATCTTCTATGGTTTTTCCTTTAGGACACATAAGAACTTCACCATCTATGAATGAAACCCTAAAACCTTTCTTATCTAGAGCCGAGATAGAAAGTAAGTTCATTGTCAAACCTTGTACATAAAGTACATCCTTCATTCTCATCGGAGTTCATGAATCAAGTTTGTAGGTGGATTCTCCCACTCCTTTGATGGGGTACTGATAATCATCTCCAAGTGAAACTTTCTATAGAAATTCCTTTTCTATAAGACTAGAGAAAATGTCTTTCTAACCTGTCATGTGCTTAGAGGCACCACTATCTATGAGCCAAGTATCCTCTCCAAGTGTCAGAGATCTCCAATCTCTTCTTTAGTCAACTTCTTGGGCGGTTCATCATCTTTAGTTGCATAGGCATGATGTATTTTGTTATTTCTCTTCTTGTATTCTTCTCTTCTGGCAGGACAATTCTTAGCAATGTGTCCCTTCTTATCACAATGATAACATTGGTAAGAGAGGAAATATTTTCCCTTTCTTTGACCCTTATCATATTTCTGGAATCTCTTTGGAGGGTGAGATTCTTTATGAAAGTGGGTCTCCTTTTGAAAATGAGCCCTTTTGCATGATCAACTAGGGCTTGATCTTCATCTCTAAATAGGACGGCTTCTCGGTTGGCTACTCTTGCTTCTTCTTGAACACATTCTTCCCATAAATTGTCAAATTGGAGTTTCTCTTTTCTTGCACAAATAGTTCAGATGAAGGAATCCCAAGGCCTTGTGAGACCATTAAGAGTTGTCATTATAAGTTCGTCTTCATCTAAGTTGTCTCCAATTGCCTCTAACTATTCCTTAAATTGAGAACCATAGAGAAATAGTCTTGAACTATTTCTCCTTTCTGCACCTTTGTATTCTTAAGTTGGGTTCTCAAGTTCATCTTTCTGTTGATGTTCTTTCTTTCATACATTCTGGATAGGGAATCAAACATATCTTTGGAGTATTTTTAGAAGACCGTTAAAGGATCAAGTTCTCTTTCATGGAATATACAATTATTCTTTTGGTCTTAATCACATCCTTCTTGTACTTCTCTTTAATTGCTTCTTCTTCGGGTTCCGATACATTTTCTTTTATAAAATTTGCAAGATCATTCTATTCAAGAATGAGTCCAATTTTGTACTTCAAGGCACAGAAATGTTCCACACCTTCTCACTTGTCAACAAGCTTGGTGCTTGCATACATCTTTGACCTAAAGCTGGGAAAATGACCAGAAAATGAAAGTGCTCAGAAAATGAATCTAAACTTACCAGGAGATGCGTTGGGTTGAGGCGAGTTGGCTGGTGTTGACTACCAGCGAAAACTAGGGTTTGATTTTCGGGAGAATCTGGCCACTGGAAAAGTTCGCTCAAGCTGCCAAAAGATGCGCTAGGGAAAGGCACGCTTCCCAAGATAGGTTTTTGTCAAAAATTCATTTTCAGTAAAAATATTTAATTTGCTTGTACGATAACAATGACATTTTTAGATACCCAGTGAAAGGTTCTCTATTCAGTGAAGCTCTGATACCATGTTAGGTTTTAATGTTGTTTATTATGTTATTTCCAAAATACATGAGAATTCAATGCATTTTCAAAACAACAACATAAAGAGGATCGTTGAAAGAAACACAATCACAAGGTACACAACATTTTATCCAGGGAAACCCTCATCCGGAAGAAAACCCAACAAAAACTTCCTCAATAATAGATTGCCAATACATTTCCAAGACTAAGACAGAAACATCAAAGATAATCCAAGACTAAACATGCGCCTCTCTTATCCTTCCTCCTGCAACTGCAACTGCCTTGAAGATATTTGCATTAGATGAGTGAGTGTGAGAGTGAACAAGTGAGGCACCATCCTCACATATAAATACTAGTTGAGGAGGCCACTAGGGTTATGTCTCTTCACTTAGTAGGGTAGACTTCTTCCAGGAGTGGTTAAAACCACTTTATAAACACTAGGGGCCGACTTTACCAATATCACCATATAAATATGGTTTGACCAATCCACAAAAGGTGATTTGGTCTTATATAAGACCCGACATGATCAATCCACAAAAGGGGATTTGATCTATAAGATAAGAACTCAAATATACTTGGAATATTCTTCTAAGTTACAATATTTCAACAGTCATCCTTCCTAGGGTGATGTTAGGCCTCCTCCATGAGACATTGAGGTCATCTACAAAACGTTGGGCCTCCAAAAGGCCCTCCTCCATGCCACACATGGAAAAATTGTAGCTCAACATCTCTCCATGTCAAACCTTAGCCCTAGGTGACGCCATGGGGCTACTAAGGTGACGTCCAAGGCCTCCCAAAGCCATCATTCAGGTGGGGTGAGCATGAAACCCTAGGTTTGGGTCTTCCACAGTGCCTCCAAAGGTAACGTCCTTCCTTCTTCTAGTGCAGACATTCAATATCTTCTTACTCCATGGCTAGGGTTTCAACATCCATCTATGGGATTTGAGCCCCCATGAAAGTCCGAGCTAATCATTCCCTCATGTGTACCTATCCACCAAGAAAGGTCTTGCAGAAGCAACAAGTACATCCTCCACGGGTTCATAAGTAACAAGGATCATAGCATGTAAATCACATCCAATAATTAAATTACCCAAACATGTGCATCAAACCCCCCTTAACCCCAAACAAATTCCCAAAGATGTTATGCAATTTGACAAGTTAGGTTTGCAGAGGGTCTCATGGTGTCCTATTAGGCTAATCCCTCTTAAGTTTGGGGTGTTTCCCAGGTGGAGTCTAGTCCAAGTCATGTAAGTGTATGAGTTGGAATGGGGTAAATATTTGGGAAACTGGTATTTTCGTCTTTGGTTATAATTTGGAATTTTTGCCTTGGTTATGGTTTGGACTCTCTACTTGGTGCACTAGCTTTGGAGAGACGTATGCTACCTTGGTTGGTTAATTGTTCTAAGGGTTTCCTTCTGGAATTATTCTATCTGTCAAGGTTAAGGTGCTCGAGGGTGGCTTCGACCTATGGTTGGGTGACAATATTGTTATGTTGTATATGGAAAAACAAGCACATCTCTTTATTTCTAACACCCGAGGCCTTGGGGCCCTGAAGATCGGGTGATAGGTGATGTTAGGTGAAGTCATACAACCAATGCAACCATCTGTTCATCATTTCATCAAGGTATCTCTTGCTGTGCTTATTCATGCAATCCAATAAGGGCAAGTTGAGCACATAATAATCATGAGTATACATAGACATATAATCATGAAATGAAATGAAAGCAATGGAGCTGGGTGAGAGGGTGGAAATCTTGCTTAAATGAACAACTACAATTCTAATCATCCTGGAAATCCTGCCTGATAGGATAGCCACAAGCTCGATCAATCCATCTTTGAAGAGGGCTACCATATGTAGACGATGGCTTGTCTTCATCCCGGAAATCCTGCCTGATAGGATAGCCACAAGCTCGATTAATCCATCTTTGAAGAGGGATACCATATGTAGACAATGGCTCGTCTTCATCCCTGTTAGTATGGCTACTACTTCCTAAAGACTGAGAAGATATGAGAGATCCCAAGAAGACCCCATGATTCCCTTAAGAAGAAGAAATGAGAAAAGGGACAGGCTCATGTCTAGAGGAAGAAAAATGTCTCCTCTTCATATGAAAATCCTTGTAAAAATCCTCTAGATGAGAATGCTTCCTCTTTGTAGAGTGAGCCTTTGATTGCACCTAATATGGCCACAGTCTGGTGTTCATCTAAAATTTAGGACGAAAGTGGTTGAAATTCCTCATACAATAAGTTTGATCCCCAAAAGGATCTGCATCACAAATCCTAAGGGATCACTAAAAATTACCCTAAAAATGATGCAATGGATCATCCTTGAATGGACATAACAAATTTGTAATCATATCATCATCAAGATGTCAAGCCTCTGAATTATACATGCATGGAGACCAATCCTTTGAATATGACAACTCAACCCCCTTTGCTTGAGAGCTATCCTCAATGTCGTAAATGGGATCTCTATCAAAAATGAAATGACCAAAATCCCATCTGTGTCTCCCTGTTTGTATGAAAGTGTCTATATGCTCATCAACCATATCCAAGGGTTCTTTCATAGGACCATAAATATGACTGAAGATGACCATCTCTTTGTCTTTATGTGAAAGAAGAACAGAGGTTGGGGTGACCTCAACTGAATTTTCAAATCCTTCATCATTGATACTATTTGTTTCTTCAACTTCATGTACAAGAGGACAACCTCAACTTCATAAAGCGGGAGAAAATATATCAATGTCTCACGAGGCTTCTTAGCATGTTGCACCTCATCATAATTCTTCTTTCTTTATGGGCATGCTCCTTTGTTGCCTCTTCATCACAAGAGGCATGATACTTAATACAAAGTTCTTTATTTTCCCTTTTTCCAAAAGGGTCTGTCGCATCCAAGGGATCCTCTAATACTTCTTCACTTCTAAAGTCATGGAATAAAGTATCATCGAGATCTTTGAAAGGATCACAACTCATCATGTTCTCTTCTTAATCTGTAGGAGGAACATAGGTATGGATTTCTTCATCAAATGTCTTGTTCGGATATTCAACATGAGAAACTTCATCAGGATCTTCTTGGTAAGTTTGTTCATACATCAATCCTTCAAGAATTTCTTCATATTCAAGGGCTAGTTCTTTGAAATATTTTTGAGTTAAACGTTTTACACGATTCATCAATTCCTCAATAGATTCATTAGCAACCTTATCCATTTCCATTTGTAAAAGTTCCCTCCTCTAGGCATGATAAGTTCTAGACGAGGGTTCATCCCATGGTGCCATAATTCCATTGACTGAAAAGACACCTCAATGGAGTCACCAGATGAGATCAAGGTTCATCAAACGATGGAAAGGGGGGAAACAAGGAAAGGTGGGTTCTGGGAAGATGGAGTCGCCATATGATCTTTAAATAGGACCTCATCAAGGGTGGAAGGGAAACGTCCTTTATGTGGAGTCACTAGATGATATTTAAGAGGAGCTAATCAAGGGTGTAAGGGAAACGCCCTTTACGTGGAGTCACCAAGCAAGCTCATCTCCATCTCCATCCATTTAATGGATCCCTTGAGATCAATGGATATTAAAATAAGGCCTTGAGTGGAATTTCCATTATTAGGCTTGTTAATTAAGCAACTTGTCCCTATACTCAAACCATTGGGAATATTCTTGTTTGTTGGGCATTATTTCTCTTCCTTGGAGGTCATACACCTTCCTCACTTGGTCGATTCCTTTACCTAGGTCAAATTTTCTTTTGATCAGTCGAATTGCTTGATATTCCAATTGTAGGGGAGATGTTCCATTCGAAGTAAAAAGTAGAGGTGCAACTACTATGATGAATCAATGGTGATAGATCCAAGGGAGATGGAAGATGTTTGAAAAGAAATAGAAGAAATGAGAAAAAAGGAGGTCGTGACTTGTTCAAGAATTATGTCGATCTGCCTCAAATTGATTTGCTAAGGAAATGTTGGACAATCAAATCAAATGATTTTTATGAGTCTTCTCTCTAACCTGTATGTTGATGTTTCTATGTTAAGCACGAGATACACAACATTATCTTGTTTTGACTCCTCCACCAATTATTTCACAAACAATAACACAAATTTGGGGGTCCCCATCAACTCTCTGTCAATTGTCGATGATTTGCATCACCACCTTCTCTCATAATTAGATTGAACTCAAAATGGATTGATTGTGGAATTTGGGGAGCCACACGAAATGTATTAGTTCTACACATTAGTAGGGTTTGGTGCAGATGTTATATACCCCTACTTAGAAATAATTGAAGCTATATGGAGACTACAAATTGATGGTAAAATCCCACCCAAGGAGAATGTAAAGTTACGTACTAAAGAAGAGTTGGTTCAAAAATACTTCAAAGCAAGTAAATCTGCCATATGGAAGGTTTTAGGAAAGATTGGGAATTTTTACTTTGGAGTCTTACAAAGGTGCTCAATAGTGAAATCGAATCATGAGGATTAACGCTCTTGAGACACTCTCACTGGGTTAATACTAAGTATAGATAAAATAGGAACGACATTTATGGAAGGTTTTATGAAAGATGGGAATTTTTACTTTGGAGTCTTACAAAGGTGCTCAATAGTGAAATCGAATCGCGAGGATTAACGCTCTTGAGACACTCTCACCGAGTTAACAATAAGTAAAGATAAAATAGGAACGATCTTTATGATATCCCTCGACCAATATAATAGGTCCAAAGGATATTGACCCATCAAGATATAGAATTTATGCAATCTACCAGTAGGGAGAGGATTCCCTCGACCTCCTATGTCAATCGAGTGACCTATTAATTAATAAGTTGAGGCACCTCCTATATCAGTCGAGTGACCTATTAATTAGAAAGTGCATTTATGTATGCACTTTATGAAGCCCCAGGGAGAGGGAAGTGCGTGCAATGAGAGATAACGAACTAACAAGCTTAGATATGCTCGATCGAATATCCAATTGTATCTCCCCATGGTCTTTTAGCATCATACAAATAATTCAAACATAGGCATGCCAACACCCAGTTGAATCTTGTAGTAATCACTATACTTTTCAATTGCCTTTAACCCCATATTTTGGCTAATCTCACCACACATCAAGTATTGGTCTATGAGTAGCAGCATTTGAAGTATAAGATTTGATTGAATGTAGAATCTCTATATACTAGAATTAGAGATCCATGTGAAAGATGGTTCAAGTGAGGTAATGAAGAGGAATAATGTTGCTTCAGTCCATGCCAACAAAGTTCTGTGAATAACAAAGCCTTGGAGCATTTGCCCAAAAGGAAAGGTTGATATTTCCATTGAATTACCTACTACTTCACAATTTTCTTTAACATATGTTTGGGCTATGGAACCTACTTTTTCCAAAATAGAGCATCAATTACTCCATAGAGAATTCAAGTTGTGAAATGGAAAACACAACCAACCTAGAATTCCACTACCCCAAAACTAAAATGGACTTGTCTTTGAGCTGAGTCGAATGGTAAAAGAAGAAATTGACTTGCAAATACTAAAGAATTGTTTGTCATAACATTATTATCTGGATTCTTATGTGTAGATTATTGTGTAGATTACACAGAGAAAAGAGTCGACCAATCAATATGGACTAGAGGTTACATTGAGAACATGTAAAATCCCCGCTAATTTTTGTAGTCATTTTGTCAAACAGTTTGCATATTAATATTTTTTTCAACAGTTCATTTGTATTTTAATATCTGTTGTGATTTACAATAAACACCAATATCAAAACTCAAGGGTATTTAGTGCATTGAATATTTAAAACAACCAAGTACATTTAAAATTTTCAAGATTTAATACAACAACAATTAATGTGGGCCCTAATGTATTATTTATGTAGGTTGTTGATCCAGATTTTATGAGCAGAACAAAATAACTACAGATTATTAACAGGTGCTTAACAGAAAAGCATAGATACAGTAAAACTGGTTTTCTATTCAAAAAGGAAATAAGCTGAAACTGTAAAATGCAGCGGAAACAAGCTTGTTGGAATGGTGGCGGCTTATCTCTGAGAAGAGATGTGACGGCTATGCTCATTCAAAAGAAGATCATTACAATGAGGCTCTGAAGGTATTTTTACAATAAACAAGAATTTTAAAAACCCTAGACATCCAAAAACCTAACCCTAGGAGATGGAGTGCCAAAAGTCATATGGGCCCCGTCTGGGTAAGTTAGTACATCAACTTCCCGAGGTCATAACTTTTGCATACGATATCCGTTTTAGGCGTATGATAGCCCATTGGAAAGGTATCGTAGAGGAGATTTATTTTGTGGGCTCAATAATGTAGTCAACTATAATTGAGAATCTCTATCCCGAAAAACCTTCATTTAGGCCCTCAAAATGGCCTCGAAAGTTAAAATTGCTAAAAATAGTAAATTTCCAAAATTGCCAGAAAATTGTTTTGAGCCAATTGGAAAAGGTGGGTGGCCACCGATAACCACCTAGATCAGTTATATCTGCAAATACTATAATAAATATGTCTGTAGATGACAATTTGTATGCAAAAAGTTCTTCTTTAATAATTACAGGTCTATAAATCAAAGAATCGACCCAGCAAAAGCATGTCTAGCAACTCAGGAATTAATAAATGGGTATGTAATTGACAGTCATTTATATCCAACCCTAATGACAACAACAAACTCGTCTCAACGACAAAATGACAACAACAAACTCGTCTCAACGACAAAATGACAACAACAACAAGTGAGGCAACTTCCCCACACATGAAACTCGACCAACAATAAGAGACTCTGGCCCAATGACAAGAGAATTGAGTTAACAACAATGTATCGCTGCCCAACACATAGAAATATCAGTCCCTTAGACAAAATCGGCCTCTAGCAGTCAATACCTCAGACCTCCTCCACAAACATGACTTATAATCTACAAAATATAGCCTGCACATAGATAACTCAACATTCTCAAGAGAACTCGACCCCCATACAAGTAAACTCAACCATGAAATGGTAAAACTTCAGTGCGGAAATGAACAACTCACTCACAAACGAGAAAAACTTAGCCACCAAGATGATAAATTTTGTTTCAATGAAGCATTGTTATTCTCTCTACGATTAGCTAGGGTAGATTGTCTCACCACTGAAACTAATCTTTCTCTGTAGTATTTTTCATCCCAGGAACCAAAAGCCGCAAGAGCTCCTCAAATTCATTTTTTTAGAAAATAACAATGCATAATGAGAAAAGGCTCATTCATTCTTCTTTATTTCTTCGTACAATCATTTTTCACCCTTTTACCCTTTTAGTAAGGATAAAATGACTTTATAAAAGTTTATAAAACAATTTTTTACTTAATTACTCAAAGTCACTTTTTAAAAGTAATGTTTTTTCGTCTCGATAACATCAAATAATTAATTAATTTCCTTTTTCTTCCACTTAATATAGCCTACGAAAATCACTTAGGCTATTACGTCAGTGGAAGAAAAAACAAATTAATTAATTATTTGATGTCATCAGGGAAAAAAAACAATCATTTTAAAAAATGACATTAGGTACTTAAGTAAAAATATGTTTTAAGTTATTTTGAGTTTATAAAGTCACTTTAATTTATTAAGAAGATGAAGGAATCCAAAAAAAAATAGTGAACGAGGGAATAAAAGTGGAATGAGGACACCCTCTCTCATTAGGCATTGTTATTTTCTTATAAATGAATTTGAAAAGTTGTTGTGGCTTTTGATTCTTTGGACGAAAATTCCTATAGAGGAAGAATACTTTCGGTGGTGAGACCATTCACCCTAGTTGATCGCGGTGAGAAGATCAATCATATCTTTTCATTGTGCCAGAGTTTATCATTTTGATGGCAATTTTTTCTCGTTTTTCATTGATTTTCTCATTCCAATGATAGAATTTTACCATTTCGTGGTTGCATTTTCTTGTATGGGGGCTGAGTTCTCTTAAGAAGACAAGTTTGTGGAGAAAACCGAGTTCTTCACTATTAGATGTCGATTTTGTCTAAGGGACCGAGATTTCTACTTGTTGGGAAACAATACCTTAACATTGAGTCGATTCTTTTGTCACTAGACCAAAATCTCTTCTTATTGCTCAAGTTTTTTGTATGGGGATGTCACCTTACTTGTAGTTGCTATCATTTTGTCATTGGTGAGATTTTTTTGCTGGTAGAAGAGATAAATATAAGTGATTTTCATCTACATGCCTCTATGTTAACTTCAAAGTTGTTACGCATGCTTTTGTTCATCCTATTCTTTCATTTACAGACATGTTATCATTTACAGACAACACGTTACATACAAATTGTCATCGACAACTCATGACACAGTGAATTACCAACAATGGGATCAATGGAAATCATGAAAAAGGAAATAACAATAATAGCCCCACACAAGACCACACTAGGACCACCAATAGAGTGATTCCTTAACCTATTTTGCCTCATTTATTAGGGGATCAACAAACAAGAAATCAAGAGCATCAATGACAAGGTGAAGATTTCAGTGATTACTTGAGGGAGTAGCGGGCTCTTGGTGATGAGTTTCAGGCATCCATGTCATTACAAGATTATTGTACTATAAAATACAAGAATAGACTAAGTGATTTCAAAAAGAGTCACCAGAACATTGATCTCATGCGAAAGGTTAGAAAGCTAACCATTCCTTCATTTCATGGTTTGAACAGGTGCACAGTGAGATAATGGGTTCAAAAGTTGGACACATAATTCCAACTCAACGCCATGATGGAGGAAGAAACAATTAAATTCGCTACCTTGCATTTATATGGAAAGTTCCATGAGTGGTGGTACCACGGATTGGTCACCTTGGGACATGGAAACGTTACCTCCTACCTGGACTTCACACAAAAGATGATGGAGAGGTTTGACAAAAAAGGATCTGGAATTACAGTTCAGAGAGTTGGCACAACTCAAATAGGTTGGGACACTAGATGCCTACATTATAGAGTTCCAAAGGCTTGCAATCAGGGTGACATATATATCCAGTCATAGGCTATTTATGATGTTCATTGAAGGGTTATCCAAACCACTACGTTGTTGGGTGAAAGCCCTTCAAACCCGAGACTCTACATGATCTCATCATCAAGACACAGGGCATGGAGGATGTGATCTCGAAGATCAAATCTTTCGCCAAGCCTTTAATTCCATAGAAAAACAAAGATAATAAAACTTTCTGGAAAGAGTGGGTCATGTTACCCGCTAATTTCACCAGGACGCGTTTATGATGAATCGCGAAGGTTGAAGAATTCAATGGATCATAATCAGAGTTAAGAAGTCCATCTAGGTCTTATGGCCCCTTTAGAATTTCTTTTTTTTCTTCTTTATGCATGATCCATACCCCCTTGGGGGGAATTGTAATAAAATGAACTAGCATGAAGTCTTTCCTATGTAAAAGGATTATCCCCCCAAGACTTGATCATGAGTACATGCTTATGATATATCTTGTTAAAAGTGTTTTTTTCACTTGTTAATTATATCTTTCTCTTTAAAGGAATTATAATTTCTAACCATCAATACACCCTCCAAAGTTGGAGGGTGTACTGATGGTTAGGTATTAATGTGTTTTGTTTAAGTCTAATGTCAAATGTATATTACCATGCTAGTCATTATTTTATAGTCTTGTGAACATACACTAAGTCCCCCTTAGGATTTTTTAATAAGTCGTAAAATTTCCAGTAAACGAGATTTTTTTCTTGGTAATTTGATGTAACATTAAAAGTGGTACTAAGAAAATGTTGTAAAACTTGGGGTACTCGTTTTATAACCTATAATAACCTATTTTACCCATGAACACCCTTTTTGAGAGAAAAAATCGACTTTCGTTCATCAAAAATCAATTTTACTCAAAAAAGTGAAAAAAAGACATATATATCAACATCCCTATTTTTAAGGAAACATTTGGAAACATGTTTCTAGCTTGTCTCTAGTCCACTCTTCATTGGGAGTATGTGGAACTTGAACGCGAGTTATGGGAGCATGTGGCACTTGAAGGAGAGTTATGGGAGCATGATGATGAGTTAAGTGATAGCCCACATCAAGTTAGAGGTGTGCCCCCCTATCAAGAGTTGGAACTATTTTTAGGAGAGGCGCCTACATATTGAGAAGTGGCGACCTTCCACTCTTCCTCACCCTCACATGTGGCACCTCCCTTGAGTCTCTTGATAGGTGGAAACCACACACTTAAGTCATTTCTCTCCAAGTGGTGCACCTCGCCTCCTTGAAGAATGCACCCCCTTTCTTATTTATGCAATCATCCTTCTCCATTGTCAAGCTAATGGAAGTTTGGACTTATCTTGTTGTTGCTATACTATATTGTAATACTTCTCTTTTGGAAAAAAAAGGCTTTGGAGGTTAAGAAGGTGTCTTGTGCAAGTGTGTGGATGATCATTGTCATGAGATAAATTTGTGAGGTGATGTTTTTTTCATTA
>JASDQU010010775.1:327818-343367 GCA_032191745.1 Picea mariana | reverse complement strand
ACATAGTCCCTCCTCAATCCACCAGAAGACTCCATTGCCCAAGGATTACAAGATAGAAGCTTCTCTTTTCTCCTTCTCAAAGAAAAATCTACACTCTTTTGGTTACTTTATTGCATGCAAATATTTAGATCTGAAATTTCATTCTAAATCTTTAATATCTTGCTTTGCATGCAAAGATTAGACTAGATCTACTTTGAACTTTCAAGTTTTCATCTAAAGATTGGATCTAAATGAAGAAATTTGAGGATGCTAGGGCTTTCCAACATGTTTGTCTTTGACCTAGTTGGGCACTAAGTTTTAGGCACTTTCAAATCTGATTTTACTCACCGTTTAGAACTGTATACTTGCTATCCAAAAACAACCAACAAGTTTGATCTTTATCCACTGAAATCTACCTTCTAATAAATGATTTAATGCTCTTTTATGGTTTTTGTTTTAGATGGTTTAATATGGATTTTGTTGTCCGCAGTTAGCACATATAAAACTCCATAGAACATAGAATACCCCCCTAGGATCTTTAACATCCTACCACTGAAAATACTAAGCAAACATGACAAATGAACACATGATGTTTTTGGTCAACATGACCATGGAAAACCCCCCATGGGGAAAACCAGTGAGAGAGATAAGATGTACATACAAATATCTCAAAGTAAGCGCTACAACAAATAAATACAACCAAAGGACCTGATAACAGTAGCAACTCCTCTCAAGATGCTTTGGAATTCTTCATTTCTTTGTGTCTGCTAGACTTATAAGTGTGTGCCCTTTTCCTTAGGGCATCTCTTCCACTTGCCTTGCCTTACCTTGCTTTTGCCTTGCTTTGATGTAGTCTTGTGCACCTTGCCTTGGAGAAAGCACCCAATACTATCGTGTGCCCTTTGCCTCACACTTGGCCTTACTCCTTGGATTGCAAGCCACACCAAAAGGTGCACCCTCTATACACAAGAGTGTGCCCTACTCCGAGTATGAGTGCCTCTTCCTCTAGGATGCACCCTTTCACAAGCTAGATGTGCCTACTCTCTTTGAATGCACCCCTCCACTAGCTTGTGTGTCGCCTCTCTAAAATGTGCCCTTGCTCCAACACTTGCACCCAACCTCCAAGAATACTCTTCAAGGAAGCTAGCACCCTTAATGGTTTCTCTTCCAAACCCTTCACCTCATGCGCTCTTCTTCTCCTCAACAAATGTGCCCAAGTCTTCTTCCTCTCCTTCACTCAACTCTCTCAAGTGAGAGTTGAATCTCTCTTTACCCCTTTTACCTCCTTTAGCCTCTCTTAGGCCAAACCTAGAAGATCAAGAGCATGGATCAGATCTAGCCCAAGTCTAATAAATGAATGAGATTACATCTCATAAATATCAGTTGGAAACCTACTTTGAATTAAGTTTCCATAGTTTGTTTTATGCTCATTAATTCACTTTACTCAGTGAATTAAATGTCAGTTTAGACTTAAGTGACTAATTTCACTTTATGACTTAAGTGAATAAATTCAATGTGAAATTAAAACATAACATAATAGCATGAGGGTAATACTCTCCCCCTTTGTGTTTAGAGACTCACAAACAAAAGGGTACATGTTATCCACTGATTTGTACTAGCTGGATTTGCAGTTGAACCGCCAAAAACTGAGCAATCAGATGCCCATAATTTAGTGTTCAGAAATTCAACCGATCTATGAGACCATTGTTTTTCTGCATTTCCATCCCTTTGAGGCATTGTAATAAATGACTTTAGCATGAAAGTTGTAAAATATTTTGGCCACCCAAGACCTGAGTACGAGTATGTACTCTAGAGTGTTTTTTTTTCACTCGTTAATTATTTCTTGCCTGAGAAATTAGATGATTAATAATTTCTAAGTTTTTATAGTCAAATCACCTCCAAAGTTGAAGTATGTGCTGGTGGTTAGGCCTTGGAATGGTATAACCAATGTGTGGTGTATAATTTTATATGAATTCATACTAAGTCATGTATATTGAGTCATATGGAAATTTTTCTAAGTCCCCCTTAGGATTTTTTAAAGTTTTGAGTCAATAAAATTTTTCCTGTCAAACGGATAATTTTAATTGTAAAAGGAAATAAAGTCATAAAAATGACATCAGAGGTTGGCTAATACCATGTGTGTGCTAGTTTTCTAATCCATAGCACCTCCTAAACCCTTAACTCCCTTTTGTTGAGGTAAAAAGACAAAATAATTAAAGTGTTAAAGTTTAGCAAACATGTTGGGGACATGTTCCCTCATGTTTGGAGTCCTAGGCTAAGTTGACAAGTTATTCTCCCAGTGAGGGTGAGTTGGTTGTGTTATATGGCATGGGAGGATATCCCAATGATGCTACTCGAGAGGGGCGCTAATCCCAAAGCTCCTACTCGAGAGGGGCACTAATACCAATGCTCTTATTCTAATTGGTTGGTGCATTTGCAAGAGAGGTGCATTAATCCCAATGTGGGACTCAGGCTCTCCTCACCTACCACTCCACTTACACCCCCCTTCCACCTCACTCCACCTCACCTACCATTCACTCAACTCCCTCTCCACTCAATCTTCCCTTCACTCATGCACATCCCCACTTCACTAGTGCGCACTTCCTCTCCTCCTATGCACCCTCACCGTGGAGACTTCACCTGGATTGCTATAAAGAAATGTCAAACCTCCTCCTTTTGGTCAGTTGGAGGTTGGACAACTTGTTTGTTGTATTGTTGTAATATTGTAATATAATTTTGGAACAAAGACATTAGAGGTAAATAAAGTGTATGGAGTTACTTTGTGGATGTATTGTCATGTGATATCATCAAATGAGGTGACATTCTTGTTTCTTGCATATTCAATTATTAAATAGGCCTTTTTTGTTAGAATTAAGTAATCTTGTTTTCTATGATTCTATTGAGTACTTATTTAAAACATTATAATGTGCATGTTTCGTTTTGGTTAACTAACATGCCCCTTTGAGTCTTTTTTGTAGGTACCACCATAATCCTAACATTCTGTGTTGCAAAGTATCTATTAGTTCACATGATCTCATAGTCTTGAAGAAGTGGTGGATCAAGCTTATATCCTTCATTGCTTCAAGCACCAATAAAGACACAGTCTCTCTTTCATCCATTTGAAGACCCCATTTGCCCAAGGGTTCCAAGCACTTCAAGTTTCTCTCTCTCTACTCTCCAAAATTTCTTATAATTCTCTGGTTACTTGGTTACTTACATGCAAAGAGGAAATTTGGTATAAAGGTTCATCATTACTTTACATTGTCACTTTTCTAAGTCTACTAATTAATTAGAGTTTCATTTTTTAAGAAAAGGTAGATTTGGTAAAGTTTTAGACACTTTTATGCTAGTTTCAATCCATATCTTTAAAAGCTAAAAGTGTAATATATTGTTGGTCTTTTCATTTCAAAATTTAGAAAAATTTAAAGTGTTTTTCTTTGTTGTCCTAAAACAACATTATAAAATTAAAAATTCCAAAATTTTTATAGACCTTGAGTTTCTTCTTTAATTTTTTCAAGCAATTTTGATCTACCCCCCTAAGTTGTTCCAAAATCATTTCGGGCATCTCTTCGGGTATTGATGTTGCTGATTTTTGCAGGTTATTGAACAACGAAGGAGAAACTCTGTTCAATTTGGATGAGTTTGGAGCATTCAAACAATCAAGAGCCCTCTAGCCTCTTCAAAAAACTATAAAATTCTTCTATAATCACTTTCATTTACTTAATAAAATTTGCAAGACCTACAAAATACAAAATACAAAAACATTTACCTTTTACATTTGTTTAGATTGCTTTAAGTGATTTTCTAATCTCTAGGTCATTACAAAGAAAGGGATAAGTTCTAGCTGATTTGGACCACATCAAAGCTTTTCAAGCCTCAAGATCAAGCCTCGAACCTCTTCTCTTCAAATAAAACCTTGTATCACTTGATGATCTTGCTCAAACAAGATCACAAGTCACCTAATAAAACTAGAGTTTTGTTTTAGGCCTTGGCTCTTTTCCTTTATCCATTTCTATAAGGATAATTCAAATCTCTCTTACAAAGAAAAGATTATTGTAATATGCATGATAAGTCTTTACATACTTAGATAAAACCCTCTGAAGGAAGCCAACTGATACTCTTTCAAGGGAAGAGGCCATTGTAACTATGACCCCCGCCACTGTCTTCGATTGGAACCATATCAAAAAGGACTGCTATGAGCAACCCTCAGGCTAACTTGTGGAGGAATGAAGGTGTTAAACACCATGTTGAGCCCAAAGTGGAGTGGAGTGGAAGGTGGAGTGGAATGGAAGTGGAGTGGTAGGTGAGGAGAGGGTGAGTCCCACATTGGGATTAGTGCCCCTCTCTTGTGAATGCGCCAACCATTTAGAGAGAGGTCGAGTGGAGCATTGGGATCTCCTCCCATGCCATCTCACCCAACTAACTTGCCCTCACTAGGAGAATAAATCGCCAACTTAGCCTGGGACTCCAAACATCAGGGTACATGTTCCCGACATGTTTGCTAAAATTTAACACTTTAATTATTTTGTCCTTTTTACTTTTTTGAGAGAAAAAATCGATTTTGAGTGATTAAAATCACTTTTTTTCCTCAACAAAGGGGGGATAAGGGTTTAGGAGGTGCTCTGGCTTAGAAAAAAAGCACAAACATGGCATTCGAAAACAACTGGTGCCACTTTTATGGATTTATTGACTTTTTTAATTAAAATTAATTATTTTACGAGAAATTTTTTATTGACTGAAAACTTTAAAAAAATCCTAGGAGGACTTAGCACAATTTCTTTATGACTCAATTGACATGACTTAAGCATCAATTCATATACTTTTTAGACACTAGACATTATTTATAACATGTCAAGGCCTAACCGCCAACACATACTCCAACTTTGGAGGTAATTTGAGTGAAAAAACTTACAAATTATTAATCGCTTAATTTCTCAGGCAAGAAATAATTAACAAGCGAAAAAAAAAACTCTAGAGTACATACTCGTGCTCATGCCTTGGGTGTCCAAAGTCTTTTACAACTTTCATGCTAAATTGATTTATTACAATTCCCTTGAAGGGATGGAAATGTGAAAAAAAGGCAGTTTCATAAAGCAACTGAATTTCTGAACACTGAATTCTGAGCATCTGGTTGCTCTGTCTTTGGCGGCTCAACGAAAATCCAGCTAGTACAACTCGGTGGATAACACGATCACTTTCCTTGGTACTTGTTATCCACCGAGTTGCACCACCTGGACTTGAAGATGAGCTGCCAAAGATTGAGCAGATAGATTCTCAGAAGTCAGAGTTCACAGGTTCAACATGTTTTTTTAAAGACCACTTTTTCCGCATTTCAATCCCTCCAGGGCATTGTAATAAATGACTTAAGCATGAAAGTTGTAAAGGACTATTGGCCACCTAAAACCTGGGTACGAGCATGTACTCTAGAGTGTTTTTTTCACTTGTTAATTATTTTTTGCCTGCCTTAGTGGATGATTAATAGTTTCTAAGTTTTTTCAATCAAGACTGATTCCAAAGCTGGAGTATGTGTTGATGGTTAAGCCCTAGCTGGTATAACCAATGTCTAGTGTTTAAATGTATATGATTTCATGCTAGTTCATGTCTATTGAGTCATATTGAAATTGCGACTAGGTCCGATAGGTTTTTTTTTTAATGTATTAGTGAAATAATAAATTTCCCGCAAAACAAAATTTTTTAATTGGAAAGCCAATAAATTGTAAAAATATGGCATCAATCATTGTCATATGCCATGTTTGTGCTCATTTTCCAAGCCAAAGCACCCTTTAGACCCTTATGCCCCTTCTGTCTAGGCAAAAAAATGATTTTTATCACTAAAAAATGTATTTATCTCGAAAAAGGACAGAAAAAGGGTCATTTAATTAAATTCCCTAAATTTTAGGGAAAATGCTAATAATTAGGAAACATGTTAATTATCAATCAACTTTGAGCTTGGGTGAGTTCACTGGAGAGGAATGCGACTTGATTGAGTGACATGGACATGGAGGAGATCCCAAAGATGGAACTCGACCCCACTTGTGAGAGGTGGTGCATTTAGGAGGGGCGCACATCCCTATGTTCACACTCACCCTCACACCCTAGTTCTACTCCACCTCATTCCCACTCACACTAGTTCCACTCCACTCCACCTCACATCACTCCACTCCACTCCACCTCACCCCAATTCATCTCACCTTCACTATATGTGCCAATCCCTCGTGCTATGCACCACTCCCTCATGCACTAACACATCCTCTCTTGGGATCATCACCTGAATTGTAATAAATAGAAGGTGACCCTCCTCATTGTAGCTAGTTGAAGATTGAGCATCCTTACTATTCATTGTTTTAATCTTTTCTATATTGAATCAAAAGACTTTGGAGATCAAGATTGGTGTTTGGACTCACATGTGTGGATGGATTGTTAGATTATGAGTTAATATCATTTCAAGTTTTCTTTCTTGTATTTGCATGGTGGCTATGGTAAGGATATTGTTATCCAATGAGAATATATAGTTATACTTGTTTGTTAGGTTATATATTTGTTCGATGAATTTGATGCTTATATTCACATGTTGGGTTTTTGTTTAAACTAACGTGGAACAAAGTCTCCATTGTAGAAAACACCTTTTTTGCAGGTACTTGTCGGAAGCTTGGAGTGTGAAAGGCCAACCTTTTGGAGAATCAACGAAGCTTGCTTGCTCCCTTGTTTTCTCTTGAAGCACTTCATAAACTTCCTCCCTCTTCTTTACACCAAAGAAAGACTCCATTGCCCAAGGATTCATGAGGCTCAAACAAAGGCTCCACAGAATCATAATTTTTCTTCTCCCTTCTTCTTTATTTGCATGCATGTCAATTAGATCTGTTTTAAAGGATAAACCTTAATATTTGATGTTGCACGCATGAAGCTTTTAGATCTAGTTTCAATATTTTCTAATTAAAAGAGTAGATCTAAGCTAGTTTATGTGCAATTTTCTATATTTTTCACCTAAATCTTAAACTTTATTTTACTTTGTAGATCAAGCTAATTGTTTGATTTATGCTTTCTGTTTTGGAATAGAAAACATAAACAACTAAGAGAGCTTAGTTTAGGCTAGTTTAAAGCATCAAAAGGTCTCCAAAAATTTGTTTTTTTGCCTTTAAAATTTTTTAGAAAATTTTGGTTAATTTTTTCAAGTTTAGTTTAGTCTTTTAAACTCTTTCTCATCATATTCTAATCACTTTCCTTAGTGGGTTTTAGCAGGTCCATTCAAAATCAAGGGTAAACTCTGTCAAAATCAAGGCAAAAGTGAATTATTTTGAGTCCAAGTTGGAACCCTGGAAGACTAGGAATTTTAGAAAGTCTTTTGTAATAGTTTGCTTCAAGTCTGATCCATTCTATAAGGGTCCATAGGTTTAAAAGAGAAAAGAAAACTTAATTATCGTTGTAATAGCATCAATAAAATCGGTCCCTTTGAGCCCAGTTTCTCCAAGAACCCCAGGAGTGTACTGGGGGCCCTATTCCACAACTAGGGTCTTATGCCATCCTCCAGGGAGAATAGCTCTTGTAGCTGCATTAAATTCAACACACCCTCTCAACAAGAGAGACATTCTCATCAACACCAAACTTGTATCAAAAGTACACAAACTTTGTCAAGGACAGTGGCTTGGTCAAAATATGTGTCGTCTATTCTGTCATCAGAACATACTGAATACTAAGAATGTTCTTCTACACCATGTCTCGGACATAGTGACAACTCATCTCAATGTGCTTCGACCTACCGTGAAACACCGTATTCTCGAAGAGATTTATACAAATATGGTTTTCACAGTGGATGACTATGGGTTCTATCTCTGCACTGAACAAGTTTGAAAGTAGCTTCCTGAGCCACACTGCTTCTCTGCTAGCAGCACTTGCAGCAATGTATTCTGTTTCTGCAGTGCTCTAGGCTATGGAGCCTTATTTTCTGTTGGACCAGGAAATCATCGTTGAACCCAAACTGAAGCAAAATCCGTAAGTGCTCTTCTGATCCACTGTACTGCCCATCCAATCTGAATCTGTAAATCCATAAAGCATTACAACTCCATTGAAAGTGTATCTGAGACCATAGGCTATAGTCCCCCAAACATATATCAGAATATGTTTAACAACAACCATATGTATATGCTTTGGTTCACACATGAACTAGCTGAGGGTATTTACTTCATAAGAAATGTCCGGTCTAGTATGTACGAGGTACATCAATGACCCAATGATCTGTCGATATAAGGTGGGGTCTTCTGGATTTGAACCTATAACCCAATCTTGTAATTTATTTAGGTTAGAGATCATTGGTGTGGTCCTGGACTTACAATCCATCATGCCAAATCTGCGGAGCACATCAACTGCATATTTTCTCCGTGAGAGAAATATCTCACATGGTTTCTGCCACACCTCCAAGCCTAAGAAATAATGCATGAGCCCCAAATATTTCATCCAGTGAGGAACAAATCATCCACGCATAAGACTAAGATAGCTGGATGATTTTGTACAATATTTATATAAAGATTGGGATAATCTATGCTCTTAGTGAATCCAAGACTCTGTAGAAAGCTGTCTATTCTACCATACCAAGTTTTTGGAGCTTGATTTAACCCGTACAAGGATTTCTTGAGTTTTCACACATGATATTATTTCTCATGGATCATGAAACCTTCAGGTTGTTCGATATACACTTCTTTCTCAACTTCATCGTTAAGAAAAGCAGTCTTAATGTCTATCTGGTGAAGTTTCCAACCAAAAACTGCGGCAAGAGAGATAATAATCATGATGGAAGTATATCTGGAAGCTGGAGCAAAGATCTCATCATAGTCAATTCCTTCTTTTTGAGAGAAACCACGAGCCATGAATCTAGCCTTGTATTTTTCAATATTGCCATCTACTGCATGCTTTATCTTATAAATCCATTTGGAAGTTACTATTGATTTTCCACGAGGTCTAGGTACCACTACCCATACATCATTCTTTAGAATTGAATCATATTATTCTATCATAGCATTTTTCCACACTTAACGTTTGGAGGATTCTTCAAATGTGGAAGGTTCTAAATCAATCACAATAGTCAACTTAGATATGAGACCAGAGTACTTATCCGGTTTCTTTATTTCTCTGAAAGTGCCCTTAGGAGATAAAAGTTTTTTTGCTTCCTTTATAATTTATCGTCACCATGATGGTTTCCTTTTAATAGGAGGTATCTCTAAAGGAAACTCAATAGTATCCCTTGAGGGATCCACTGGAAGTTCTGAGGTATCCTTTCTCTACTCAGCTGGAAGAGGAGAATCTGAAGAATCAAGTGATGGAGCTTCTTGCTCCCCTGAATCACATGGAAGTTCTCTGGCCTGACGAAAAGATGTTTCTTCATGAAAAGTCACGTCTTTTCTTACTTCGATGAATTTTTGACTTGGGATATAAATTATGTAAGCCTTTGAGGTTTAATTGTATCCCACAAAAGTTCCTTTATTTCCGGAGGGCTCTAACTTAGTCATTTTTTGGAATGTGAACATAGATTGGACTGCCAAAGATTCTCAAGTGATCAATTGAAGGCTTTATACCAGTGAAAACTTCTTCAGGAGTTTTTGGTTCAAGATCTTTGTGTGGACATATGTTCTAAATATAGACTGCAGTACTGGCAACTTCATCCCAAAGAGATAACGGTAAGTTATGGTCATACATCATGGCCCTGGCTGCTTCACAGATAGTTCTGTTCTTTCTTTCTGTGACCCCATTCTTCTGTGGGTTATACGACATAGTCAACTCCCTCTTAATCCCATAAGCCCGAAAAAGTTCATCATATTTGGAGTCAAATTCTTTACCATTGTCTGTTTTGAAAACCCGGATGTGTCTACCTGTTTGATTTTCAACAAGATTCTTGAAATCTTGAAATCTACTAAAAGATTCATCTTTAGTCTTTAAAAAGTAAATCCAAGTTTTACGAGAACAATCATCAATAAAAATGATATAGTAAATACAACCATTCATAGATGGGGCAGTCGTGGGCCCACAAGGATCATAATGAATTAGATCTAGAATGTCATTAGATTTTCCATTGCTATGAGGATAGGGTTTCTTTGTATTCTTACCGAGTGCACAACCTCTACAAACACTATCATTCTCAAAAGAAAATACTGGCATACCGATCACCATCTTTTGCAAACCTGGAAGTGAGTTGTAGTTGAGATGCCCAAGCCTCTTATGCTGGAGCTCGCAGGGATTTATCATCTCGTGGGCTAGTGCTTGAAAAACTTGATCTGAGATTTTATAAAGTCCACTCTCACGAGTTCTAATAATCATATTCGTTCTTATATCTCCATTTGAGGGCCACATGAGAGCATTCCCTTTGGTGAAGGCTATTGAATATCCTTTGTTTTCTAACACTGCAATTGAGATTAGATTTTTCTTTAAACCAGGAACATAAATAATTTCATCAATATGAAAGATATTACCTGAATGAAGTTGGAAAGAAGCAGATACAAAACCTTTTATGTCATAAGTACCATCATCACCTAGTTCCACCTTTACATTGAATTTCTTGTCCTGATAGTTTTCAAGATTTTGTTTGAAGCCTTCCATGTGTTTGGAAGCTCCACTGTCCGTTAACCAAATCTCCTCCGACTTGGTTATAGTGCTAGAAAGAGATGAGATGAGATAATATTCTTAATGTTGTTCTTGCTCTTTGGTGGATGCCCTAGTTTGTCTTCTTTGAGGTTCCTATTGAGGTTTAGCCTCTCCAGTGACAACTGAGGCTTGGAACTTTCCTTTTCTTCTCTGCTGAGAGGGAGGGTTCCTGCAATCTCTTGCATAATGTCCTATCTTATTGCAGTTAAAACATTTTACTTTAGATAAATGAGAATTAAGATGAGATAACTTACCTTGAGGTTTCTTACCTTCGCCTTTAGATTGAGGGAACTTCTTTCATTTCTTGGATTTCATTGAAAGGGAATGATCTCTTAGAGTTGAATGATCATTTCTGCTTTCGAGTCTTCCTTCTTCTTCTAAGCAGTCATGCCATAATCTGTCAAAGTTAGGCTGGGATTCTCTTCCATTGACAGATGTAAGAAAAACTCCCCATGACTCAAGGAGTCCATCAACTGTAGTTTGCACAAGGTCATCATCATCTACAACAACTCCTATTGCTATAAGTTGATCTATGCAAAAGAGAGTTGGTTGCTTGAACACTGACAAAGTAAGGGTGTTAGACAGCTTAGAGTAGGACAAAAATGAAGGAGGGTGAACCTAGCAGCAACAAGCAGACTCGGAAATGGAACAACCCTCAACTCATCAACCTTGATCACTTTCCAGCACACAAAAAGGAAGCCGAACTATAACAGTCAAAGGAGGTCGCAACACTTAGGAAAAACTCAGAGCAATCCACCACATAGAATAGAAGAGAGTGAGTGTGAGTGTGAGAATAGAGAGGGAAAGGGTTTCATTTATAGTCTTAGGCTAAGGTTTAGGTTAATAAATTAATAATTAATATAATGACATATTAATTAATATATTAATTTAATGTCATATTAAATATTATTTTATTAACCTAAGCCATAGCCTAAGACTATAAATGAAACCCTTTCCCTCTCTATTCACATACTCACACTCACTCTATTCTATTCTATGTGGTAGATTGCTCTGAGTTTTTCCTAAGTGTTGTGGCCTCCTTTGACTGTAACAGTTCAAATTCCTTTTTGTGTGCTAGAAAGTGATCAAGGTTGTTGAGTTGAGGGTTGTTCCATTTCTGGGTCTGCTTGTTGCTACTAGGTTCACCCTCCATCGTTTATGTCTTGTTCTAAGATGACGACCACCCTTACTCTGCTAGTCTTCAAGCAGTCGACTCTCTTCTGTGTGGTGGACCCTCTTCTAGAGGCTGTCGTCCCTTCCTTTGTGCAGATCTAATGAGGCCGTGACTATCTTGTTGAGCTGCTAGCCCCTTTTAAGTAGGCAGTTGTCCATTTTGAGTAGATCTGGAACTTCCGTGTTGTCTCTCTTTTGCTGTCACAAGGGTTTACTTCCAGAAATCTGTTTGGGGTTTGTTGTCATTTCTTTGAGGCTTTTCTATGGTGGAAAAAAAATCATATATTCTCTTTGATAGAGATCTAACCCCTAGTGGTTGATCCATGAGTCCAAGACTATATCTGAGCATAAATTCATAGGCTTAACATTGCACTTGTGTGCCAAACTCCTTCTTCATCACACAAAGGTAATATTCAGAGGTAAGTTGGATTTGCACTTCAATTTGATCTATGTGTTTAAACTCAGATCTACTATTTGAAATGTTGGATGTTCTAGATCTATAATTATTCTTGTTTCAGAGATCTATTAGTTTGTATTACTTAGAAATATTTAGTTTAGATCTAACTGCTCTGCATATTCAAAAATATTTGTTTAGTTAAGATTTAACTGCTTTGCATACTCAAAAATATTTTATAGTTCAAATCTAATTGTAGTATTTTAGATCTACTGTGTTCTTCTTGATCTAGCTAACATAAAAATTTTAAAAGGTATATTTTTATGTTCTTTTCTCTATTTCTAACTGTGCTTTCTTTTCATGTCTTAGAATTATTTTTATTTTTCCTTGCATCAATAAACTTGTCTCCAAAACCATATTTTGTCACCACTTGAAACATATTTGAAAACCTCATTGTTCACCACCTAAGCACTCACATTAATACCTCCATTGTAAACATTATTGGAGACATATAAACCTAACACACTTCTTTTAAAACATCTAGTTAATTGTAATTAGTGTTGGATCATGTTGTCATTGATGCCAATGGTTTTCATGTTGTCATTGATTCCAATAAATTGATTGATTGATGTCAAGTGATGGATTGATTGATAGGCTTGATTGGTTTTTTATTCTTGTACAATGTATATGATGAATAATCCTTGAAGAGAATGATAGATGTCAAGTGGAAACCAATCGATAAAGATTGATCAGTGAGTTGTCATTGTATATGATGAATTGTCCTTGATGAGAATGATAGATGTCAAGTGGAAACCAATTGATGAAGATGAATCAATGAGTTGACAGAATGCATAGTTGATGTATATGATGCAATGGTGGATTGATGCAAAGATGAATCAATATTATTTTATCATAATTGATAAGGTGCACAAATGAATGAACTCCAAAGTGGTCCCCTTATGGTGAAAGCCCTCATGGGAAGACGCTTTGCGGATTGAGTTATCCTAAAAGAATGGTTGGAGGACCCATGCTTGTATGTGGAATAATGAGATGAAGATCAATGAAGTTGTTAGTGAAACTATCTTGGATGGATAATGCTTGTCATGCCATTTCCGGTGGTATGTGGAATGTCGCATAACTTCTTATAGTTTGAGAGTTATGGCCTTACAAAGATGAAGGACCCCCATATGTTGGCTTGAAGCCCACAAGGTCAAAGAAGTCAAAGTGACCTAAAAGAAGAAATCATTATTTAAATGATAAAATCAAGTGACAAAGTCAAGGTGGATTATTTAAATAATAAAGTAATGTGACAAAATCAAGAAGGAATATTTAAATGATAAAGTATTGGAGAACTTTCTATTCATGGAAAGTGGTTAACCCTAAAATAAGGAAAATAGGAAAGTGGTTAACCCTAAAATAATGAAAATAGGTTAAGTGACCTAGAAATGGGTTAAGTAACTTAAAAATGGGTTAAGTGACCTAGAGGATGAAAGTATAAATAAGATAGCTATGGTCTCTTGTAGATCATCCTTTTTGGTGGATCAATAGAGAGATTCTTGTGAGAATATCTTTTGGAGTATTGATGGAGAGATTCTTGTGAGAGAATCCTTGATGTGGATATATTGAGCATGATTGAAGATCAATTCCGAGGAAGAAAGCGAGAGGAAGATCTCATGGACGCATCAAATTTTCGGCAATGTCAGAGATCTTGACGACAAAATTCTCGGAGCTTCAGAAACCCTAGTTTCTGAGGTATACACAGGTTGTTTGTGTATAGGGTGTGTATACATTGAAGGTATATGCAGGCTATATAAAGACATGGTGCGTATAGTGGACAGAATGGTGAATACATGTGTTTGAGCTGGTGCCAAGCTCTTGGATGATGATGCAGGTTCCAGATCTGCATTCTATGGCCTCAGATCTATCACTAAGACACTGGTATGGTTACATTATTGTATTGATGGATACTATTGTTTGATGTGTTGTGAATGCTTAGGACATTCTTGGTATGGATTCTATGATGTGGTTCAGTTTGGTTGATTTGGTTGATGGAATGAGAAGTACTCTTTTGATTCAGTGGTGACATGATTTATGTGGTATACTAGTTGTTTATACATGATTGCGATAGCATTCATGTTGATTTGTTGTGGAGCATGAGAAAGTTTTGGAAAGCTTGGATGTGTTGTGACTGGCTGGTGGTCAGATTGGATAGTCAGAGACAGAAGAGAATGATATATTGATTGCAGAGAATCTGAGTTGATCTTGAAGGAAAACCCTAACAGCTCAAGAAGGTATACGCATGCTGTTGTATACACTGGCCGTGTGCATACGTGTGTTGTAGTGAGCTAGGGTGTGTACACACGTAGGCTACACTACTGACAGGTCGCGTACCTGTTGACAGATTGATATCTGTTGAGGAATGTTGCCTCATCTTAGTTGGTGCTGATTATGTAAGCTGAGTCTTGCATAATGGAGCTGGTGCTCTTGAAGAGTTGTACTCTATTCAGTGGTTGCTGAAAAACCCCCAGATTATTGTTCATAATAAAAAGAAAAGTTGTACATACATCTTGTGTTCTTTGTGTTTCTTTTGGTAATGACTTGTTGATGATATTTTGCTGATATATGTTCACATCTAACTGGTTATAAATGACAGCAAGGGTAATGAATAAATGTTAACTAAGTTTTGTGTAAGAGGGAAGACTTGGGAAAAAGGGCCCCACACTCATTCAACCCCCCTCTAAGTGTGGTAGGTGTGTCCAACAATTAGAACCAACATTGACTACTAGATTTCTTTATAAATTCTGACCAACATTAGTGTTTTCAGAATGAAATTAGAAATAAGTATATCTCAACATCATCATTGTTGTGTTGGTATTCCTACATCATTTTAGAGGCACAAATCAAAAGTTATTCAACTGATGCTATATAAGGCCATGTGGCAACTTCTTCATGACCTCATTTTTTCTTTATGAATATCAGACTTCCAAGGTCTCCAATTACATGAACCAATTACTTATTCATTTTCTTTCTTTCTTTCTACAGTTGAGATCATGCAGAGATTCGGGATGTTGGACTGCAAGTCCATGGCCACACCTATGGTATGAATCTGAACCTCTTGAGTAATTCATCTTCATATTTGGTTGATCTCATGATGTATAGACAATTGATCTGATCCTTGATGTATCTGGTTAACACCAGGTTGAATGTATGCATTGCAGTGAACACTTTGAGTCAGTACATGGTTGAGCCTAGACATGTACATTGAATAGAAATAAAACATGTATTGAGGCGAAAAACAATCTTCACTGAAGAAAAGTAGTGGTGAAAACCTTAAACCACGCTTTTATTGCCCCTACAGGGTGATCCAAAGAGTT
>JASDQU010010775.1:274029-288040 GCA_032191745.1 Picea mariana | reverse complement strand
ATGGGGAGGGGTGGATGTATGAGAGAGAGAGCAAAGAGACAATGTGAAGGAGGGGGAGAGAGAGAGGGAGGGAGTAAGGGGTGGAAAGAGTGTGAGAATGATTGTGAGAGGAAGGGGTGGAGAGAGAGTGATAATTATTGTGAGAGGAAGGGGGGAGATAGAAGGAAATGGGGGAAGAGATAAATAAAGAGAGAAATGGGAGGAGAGTAGAGGAGAGAGAGGGAGGGGGATATAGTGAGAGTGAGACTAACAATGACAAAGAGAAATTGGTGGTAGATGTAGGAGAGAAAGAGAAGAAATATAGTGAGAGGAAGGGGGATATATAGAGGGAGGAGGTTGGTAGAGAGAGAATGTGTGTGTGTTAGAGGGGGGGAAGAGCATGAAAGAGAGTGAGTTGCATAAGGAGTGTTTGAGTGTGTGAGAGGCAGGGAGAGGGAGACAAAAAGAGCGGGTAGAGAGAGAGTGAGAGGAAGGGGGGGAGAGGAAGTGGGGAGGCATAGATGTATGAGAGAGAGAGAGAGTAGAGAGATATTGAGAGGGAGGGAGAGAGAGAGGGAGGGAGAGATAAAGGGGTGGAGAGAGAGTGAGACTGATTGTGAGAGGAAGCGGGTAGATAGAGGGAATGGAGGGTAGAGAGATATAAAGAGAGAAATGGTGGGATGGTAGAGGAGAGAGATAAAGAGGTGGTAGATGTAGGAGAGAAAGAGAGGAGATATAGTGGGACGGGGGGAGAGATAGAGGGAGAAGGGGGGTAGAGAGAGAATGTGTGAGTGTGATAGGGGGGGAGAGAAATAAAGAGAGGGGGATGAACAAGGATGGGGTGGAGAGAGAGTGAGACTAATTGTGAGCAGAGAGATAGTGATAGGGAGGGGGAGAGAGACAGGGAGGGATGGAGGAGGGGATGGAGAGAGAGACAGGGAGGGATGGAGGAGGGGATGGAGAGAGAGTGGGACTGATTTTCAGAGGAAGGGGGGATATAGAGGTAGGGGATAGAGATATATAAATATATTAATCGAGAATAGAAAGTTCATGTGTGATAATGTGGGAGGAAGAGAGAGGTAGACAAAGAGGGGAGGTAGAGAGTAAGAGAGTGAGAGTATTGGGGGTACATGTCATGGTCTATGTCAATATATATTTCAATGTCTAAATCTATATCTAGCTCTATGTCATGGTATAGTTCATGCGGGGAGATAATGAGAGTGAGAGAGTCAAAGAAAGAGTGGAAAAAGAGGGGGGGTATAGAGTTAGGGGGGTCTAGGTGATGGTCTAGGTCTATTTCATGGTCTAGGTCATGGTCATGGTCTATTGTATAAGTAAGAGGGAAAGGATGGAGGTAGAGAGAGGTAGACAAAGGATGGAGGTAGAGAGTGAGTGTGTTAAAGTGTGGGAGGAAGAGAGAGGAAGAAATAGAGGGGGGATAAAAAATGTGTTTGTGAGAGTGTGGGAGGGAGACAAAGGAAGATATAGAGGGGGGATATAAAGTGTTTGTGCGAGAGATTGGAGGGAGAGAGAGAGGAATACAAAGAGGGGATGTAGAGAGTGAGTGTGTTAGTGTGTGGGACGGAGAGAGAGGAAGACATACAGGGGGGTATAAAGTGTGTGTGGAAGAGAAAGAGAGCAAGACATAGTAAGGAAATAGAGAGTGTGAGAAGGAGAGAGAGAAAAATAAATATGGGGGTAGAGAGATAGGTAAATTTAGAAGAGAGGAGTATCTATAGCAGAGATAGAGGAGAGATAATGGCACGGGTGGGGAGAGAGAGGGATGAGGAGAGAGAGAGAGAGAGAGAGAGAGAGAGAGATTGTGATAGGGGGAGAGAGAAAGACAAAGAGGAGCATGCATGTGTCCTTGTAGTGTGTGCGTGCTTATTTGAATTAAATTTTTTTAGGAGGGATTGACAAGGTGTATGATGACTTGGTTGGCTCGGACTTAGGTTCAGGATGAAAAACCTAGTGGTTCGGTCTGAAAATTCATAAAAACCTCCATTTTTGTGAATACCCCTCTATATATTTGTCTTTGATGTTATTTTTATATAGGATACACAATTCACTTGTTGACAAAATTATAGACATAGATCGAGTCAGCTATGCAGATTTCAAATATACATTTTTTTTTAATTATTATTCTTTACTATTTTTAATCTATTTTTTCCTTCACATGTATCAAAAACCTAGAATACATACCTCTCTTACTTATGCTATAACTTTTTTTGGGCTTAAAAATTACTCAAATAAGTTATATGAGGCACAGGATGAGACCGATACCTATGATCTAAAAAAAATTGTTTTGATCATTTTAAGACCCTTTTAGCTTGCATGAACAAAGACATGTTAATTTTAGGCATATGTTGACTTTGATAATTTAAAAAAAATATAAAATTAATATTAAAATTTTCCAAAAAATACATGGCACAAGAAACATAGGTTCTCTACAAGTATGCAAGTTTTTGTAACGAAATTCCATCGTTAAGTCACTCAACACATGTAGAAAACATATACCTTATATTTTGTTGGAAAAATAAGATACCACTTTTAGAAAAAATAAAATTTGACCTAGTTATTCACAATGTATATGAATAAAAGTTATATATTCGAAAAGATAATTCAATTTCCTAGGTTTCATATTCTTATATCATATTCAAATTCATTGTAAAAGTACCTTGAACAATCCCTCCAAGTTAACATATTGGTGTTCTTTCAGGTTTGCATTACCGCTAATGAGTCATGAGAGACCATCATTAGCTTGCACTCAACCTATAACATAAATGTATTTTGGATCTTGTAGATTGGAACCAATGACATATTTATAGTATCTTAATTTTATATTATCATATATTTCTTTAACACCACAATTTCTCCTTAAATTTAGATGTGATAGTTTTTTAATGGTATCAATATTTTAGCTTCAATTTTTAGTAATTACTTTCTTGATCAGTGATAAGCCTCTTAATTAGCAAGTGACTTTGAAGTAGCAAGGTGACTTTGGAGTTTGAATTGATCTTAAAAAAATATATGCTTTAATCTTAATTGGCTTATACTTGTACATTAAGTACCTACTCTTACTAATATACTCTCAATGGTTTATGAGGAGGATATGATTGCGTTTAATTTTAAGACTATAAATTTTAAATTACTTTTGAATTTGGTTTTTTATTTTTCATGGATGCACTTGTTTTTTGTACAGGTTAATTATAGGTTGGTGCATGGTTGACGCACTTGTTTTGGTACAAGTTTATTACAGGTTGATGCATGGTTGATGCACTTGTTTATGGTATAGGTTAATTATAGGTTGGTGCATGGTTAATGCACTTGTTTAAGGTACAGGTTGATTACAGGTTGAGGTGCAGGTTGGTGCATGGTTGATGCACTTGTTTATGGTACAGGTTGATTACAAGTTGAGGTACATGTTGATGCATGGTTGATGCATGGTTCATATTTATTGGTACAGGTTTACAGCGGTATATCTCACAGTGATAGTGTGACAGTGGTTCCATAATTCTACTTCTACTTTAGGGTGGCAAGACAGGGCAAGGACAGGTGGTTGTAGCCACCTTCCGGTAGTAGATGGAGAACATAGGGGGTTGTAGCCTCCTTTGGGTTGTAGCCAGAGAATTGGGGAGTTGGAGCTTCCCTCAAGTTGTAGCCTAAGAAACTAGGGGGTTAGAGCCTCCTTCCAGTTGCAATAGGAAAAAAAAGGAAGTTGGTGCTTCCAATGAATGTAATTCTTCAAGACATATAAGAAAAGAATTATGTGGTTTTCTCCCGATTTGGGTTTCCACGTAAAACACTGGTTACTGTGTATGTGTATAATTGTTCATTTGTTCATTGCTTATTTACTCTGTAGTTATTGGATGATAATGCATCATTGATATAACACTTGGATTATATGATTAAAAGGGATTAAATTGCTCTATTACTGATTCACCCCCCCTCTCAGTAATCCAACAATTGGTATCAGAGCAAGGTTCCTTCAGGAAACAGTTTAACCACTGGAAGGCGATCATGGATTATTCTGAGAATGGAGTACCAATGTTTAATGGTCAGAATGGTTTTAAGTATGAGATGTGGAGTAGAAGGATGGAAGTATTTTTACAGGCACAAGGACATTATATTTGGCTATCAGTTGTTACAGGATATGATAGTTCAAAAAGGGAAAAGACTACAACCAAGAAGGAATTGAAGAAGAATAACAAAATAGCAATGGATTTCATCTGGGAAGGATTACCTAAACCGGTAAGAGAAAAGGTTAGTAAATGTTCATCAGCCAAAGAACTTTGGGATAAGTTACATGACATATATTATTCACCTGTCGCAAATTTAGAAAATTCCAAAGAAGATGCAGATACAAAAAAAGAAGAAAGATGCTTATCATGTCAGACTGATTCAGAAGAAGAAGAGTATGATGAAGCAGAAGTTGATTACAAAGAAAAATTGATCAGTGCAATTAAATATCTAAGGAAAGAAAGAGAAGAAAACAACTCATCCAAGAAATAATTGATGAAGCAAAAGCAAAGTATTCAAGGTTCTGAAAAGGATCCGCAGGTCATCAAGAATTTAAGAGCTCAACTAGAAGAGGCCGGAAGAATTGAAGAAACTCTAGAATATCAAAAGAAATGTTTAGAAGCCAACATAGCAGCACAAAAGGAAGACGCGGAAAAGAGAGAAAAGATATTGATGGATCATCTCAAGGAAAGAACCAATGATTTAAACCAACTTGAGGAAGAGTTTGGTCAAGAAGAGAGAAGAATGGAAGAAGAAATAATTGCATTGAAAATCCAACTTGAAAAAGAAAAGAGAACAGAAGAAGTCATGAAGTCTCAGATAATGAAGAAAGAAGAAGAGGTTGAGAATTTTGAAGAAGAAGTTGTCACACTAAGAGTCAAAATCGACAAGCTCAACAAGAAAGTTGAAGAGATAGAAACATCCACATCAGTTGTAGAGAATAAAGAGAAACACTCTACATTGCTAGAAAAGAAGAATGAAGAAAATAGAAAGAGTTATGCAGAAGTACTCAAAGGAAGGAATCATAGTCAACCAGAATCTAAGAAAACTATTGAAGATACATCTTCAAGAATACCATCCATGTTCAAGACACAAAAAATATTCAATCATGATCATGATCAGTCAAAGAAAAAATTCAGAAGGACTACGCCACAAAGAAGATCATTCACTCCCAGGTATGAAAATTTATTTTATGGTCATTGTTTTTATTGTACTAACTTTGGACATAAGGTTGAAAATTGCAGGGATTATAAAATAAATGTTCAAGCAGACTGTGCCTATGTGGTCGCATGTAACATTGAGTGTTAAAAATTCCATAACTATGGACACTGATGCAGGAGCATCGCCAACATCAAGCGAGCCAGCGCAGAGATAATCGGACAGCTGGAAAAGCACCCAGCACAAATTTTGAAATTACCTTGAAATTGATGCACAATCTTAAATGAAGCCATTAAGAAAGAAGCGCACTTGTAAAATGTAAACGGACCTTGGGCGATTTTCTCTCGTACTTAGTAGATAGAAGGCATTTAAAGTAGTTAATGCAAGTAGGTAAAATTGAATGTGTAGATTAGACAGTTTTAGAGCGCAAGAGGGAAACGGGATATAGACACCCTCATTGTGTATTGTAACACAATCAGAAGCAGCATTAGTGTATGAAGAGCATAGAAGAGAAGCAGAGAGCTGTGTAAGAACACCCATGTACATATATTTGGATTAATAGAAATAATTTGATTCAAATTCATGGTTTCGTGTTTATTCTCTGTGTATTGATGTTGAATGATATGCTCATGAATGTTTGCTTCATGTTACACATTTGCTTTATATGTTGTGTATATGATTTCATGTTTTGGGTTTGAAGTCTGAAAGGAAGTAGGAATGAGTTTCAATTGTTTCTCTATCTTAACAAGGGTTCCTGCAAGGAGTGCAGTCGAATTGTCCGCAAGGAGTGCGTTGACAAAGGGTTCAGACAGGTTAGATTTTGTTCTCATTTACACAGAAGTGCAGTCGGGCATAGGAGTCGTGCAAGGAGTGTGCAAGCCAAGTGGAGCCCCAGAGTTGTGAACCTGAGTGAAGTATTGAGAGATTGTTGTTGTGGGTGTGCACAGGGTCGAAAGGATTCAACACTTGGAATTGTTTGAAGGTTGCCACAAGGAGTGCGCGCAAGATTCTTCTTTAAGACTCGACGCTGGGAGAAATCTCNAAGGAGTGTGCAAGCCAAGTGGAGCCCCAGAGTTGTGAACCTGAGTGAAGTATTGAGAGATTGTTGTTGTGGGTGTGCACAGGGTCGAAAGGATTCAACACTTGGAAGTGTTTGAAGGTTGCCACAAGGAGTGCGCGCAAGATTCTTCTTTAAGACTCGACGCTGGGAGAAATCTCAAGAGGTATAGGACCTTCAAGAAATCATCGAAGAGAAGGACAGGAAGCTTGTGCCATGGAGTGTTTAGCAGGTGTTGAAAAGTTGCGTGTGGGTGGACAAGTTTTCACGGAGGAATACTTGGTTCATTTCGCAGAAATCATTAGGAAGTACGAACAGTCGAAATACTTTGAGGAGACTTCGTGAATTTCCGTGGGCCATTAGATCTTGTGGAGGAGCAGGGGAGATATGGCGAGTTTTCCCTAAGGTTTCAAATCTCAGTAGGGACAAGATCGTAGATCTGAGCCACAAGGGCCGTCATATTTACTCGTGGATTTTCATATCGAGGTTTCGTAGGTTGAAGTCCCATAAACTTGGCAACGGGAATCGCAATATCACGAAACGTGAAATCTCGACGGCTAAGGAGATTTTGTGGGCCACAGCAGAGTCAGCAAGTGGACAGGTGGCACACCATTTCAGAGTTTCATGGGGAGAAGTCTTGAACTCATTACATCAAGATTCACGATACCGCGAAGTCCGAAATCCTGACAGAGGTGATGTAGCGTTGAAAAGTCAAACTCACGATTGTATTGGAGTTTCGGCAAATCAGGATTCGGGAGTCAGGGAGACAAGTTTCTCTACATCACGAATGCTGAAATCGCGATAGGGAAAATCCCGAAAGGAAAAGAAAAGGTCAGCGTTGACTGTTGTTGGGTTTCGGAGATTTGAGAGACCAACGCTTGACCACCAAATTCGTGAAGTTGCGAAGCATAATCTCCCAAGTGTAAAGAGGGGATCCTGTGAGAGTTGTTGTGGGTGCATATTTCCCAATAGGGAAATAGAAGAGCCGTTTAGAGTTCTTCGGGCCATGAAAAGGAAAGATCATGTGCTGACGCGGACCTTCCGACCTGCGGGTTGAGTGAGGTTGCGGTCATCATCATTATTTTGGTATCAGAGCCCAGAAAGGTTCTTTTCTTTCTGTAGCAGAGAAAAAAGGATTCACCATGCCGCCAAGGAGAAGGGATAGGAAAACACCCGATCCACCAGAGAATAGGGAAATGCCGAGAAGAAGAGGCAGGCAGATGACAGATCCAGCCATGGAGAGAGAAATGCGTGATCTACAAGCCAGACTCGAAGACATGGAGACAGCGCAAAGACGCACAGTCAGTGCTGGGGATCTCAGTGATTCCGAGAGTGAAATTGAGGATGAACATGAAGAAGAAGTTGCAGTTGAAGATGCATCAAACGAATGCTTGATCAGACCTATTGCAATAATGGGTGCAAGAACAAAGATGGACATTCCAGTTTATGAGGGAAACTTGGATGCAGAGAAGCTTCTAGACTGGATTAGAGCCATGGACACATACTTTGACTATGAAGACGTCAAAGAAGACAAGAAAGTCAAGAATGTTGTCACAAGATTGAAAGGACATGCAGCATTGTGGTGGGATGAACTACAAGCTGACAGACGCTGCAAGAGCAAGCAGAAGATTAAGAGCTGGGACAGAATGATCGCGAAAATGAAGGCGAAATTCATCCCCAGAGACTATCAAATTTCTCTATTCAGGAGAATGCAGAACCTAAGACAGAAGCTAATGAAAGTGAAGGAATACACTGAAGAATTCTACAAGATGAACATCAGGGAAGGTCATCGGGAGAGTGATGATGATAAAGTTGCCAAATACATGAATGGCCTGAGATACGATATCCAGGATGAGAGGAGCATCGTACCCATCTGAATGGTGGAAGATGCTTATTACATGGCTCTGAAAGTGGAAGAGAAGTTGAGCTGAAAGTAGGGTCAAAGAGGTCGACGTAGAAGTCATCCCAGAGGCAAATCAGTTGCCCAGGATAAATATCAGAAGCCCAAAGAGGACTGAAAGAAACCTCAAGCTCGAATTGAGAGAGGTGGAACCTCACAGTGAGGGCAATATGCTGAACAGCGAGGACAGCATACTGAGTAGAGAGGAGATTATGCTGACAATAACACTTTTCCTCGTACTAGAGGTAGAGGAAGGGGAAGAGGTGGAGTAATAACATGCTTCACATGTGGAAAAAATGGGCACAAGTCTTACAAGTGTCCAGATAAAAAGAAAGAAAGTGGAGAATCTCACATCATCGAGGCACAGAGGTTGGATGTTGAGGTAGAAGACGTTGAAGGCAGAAGATCGTTGATGATGTGAAAAGTCCTTTTGACACCAGAGAAGGAGGTGGAGAGTTCACTCCAAAGGACCAGACTTTTCAGGACTGCTTGCAAGACCAAGGACAGGGTATGCAAGGTCATTGTAGACAGTGGTAGCACGGATAATCTCATTTCAACCGAGATGGTAGAAAAGATGGAGCTGGAGACGATTGATCATCCAAGCCCATATAGAGTTTCATGGCTATAGAAGGGACACCAAGTAACTGTCACTAAACAATGTTTAGTTGAATTTAAGATAGGAGGATATAATGATAAGATCTTTTGTGATGTCATTCCTATGGATGTTTGTCATCTATTGCTGGGTAGACCATGGAAATATGACAGGAATGTGATTCATGATGGGAGAATGAACACATACACCCTAGAGAAGAATGGGAGGACTCACAGGTTGCTTCCAATCAAGGATAAGGACGTGAAACCAGAATTAAGCAACACTGTACTTCTCATGAGTGGGAAGGAACTTCTTACAGAGGTTAAGAAGAAGGAAGAACCGCAATTCATTGTGGTCAGAAAGCCTAGAATTGTTTTGACCAGCACAAGGGTAGATGATTTACCAGAAGAGATTCAGGAACTGCTGGAAGAGTTCGTTGATATAGTAGTGGACGAACTACCTCATTCGTTGCCACCGATCAAAAGTGTGAGTCATCACATTGATCTCATACCAGGAGCCAGTTTTCCAAACAAAGTTGCATATAGATTGACGCTGCAAGAGAATGAAGAGGTTAAAAGGCAAGTCCAGGATTTGTTGGACAAAGGGTTAGTCAGGGAAAGCTTGATTCCATGTGTTGTTCCAACAGTACTCAGTCCGAAGAAAGACAGAGGCTAGAGGATGTGTACTGACTCGAGGGCGATTAACAAGATAACCATCAGGTACAGATTTCCATTGCCAAGGATGGATGATATGATGGATTGCTTGAGTGGAGAAAAATATTTTTCAAAGATTGATTTGAAAAGAGATTATCACCAGATCCGCATGACAGAAGGTGATGAATGGAAGATAGCATTCAAAACAAACAAAGGGTTGTATGAATGGCTTGTTATGCCATTTGGCTTAACAAATGTGCCTAGTACCTTCATGAGGTTGATGAACAAAGTCCTAAGGGAGTTCATTGGAAAAATTTTCATTGTGTATTTAGATGACATACTGGTTTTTAGTAAAATAGTGGCAGAGCATCTTAAGCATTTGGCTACAGTGATGCAAAGGTTACAGCAAGAGAAGTTGTTGATAAATATGAAGAAATCCTCATTCATGAAGACAGAGCTCATTTACTTGGGGTTTGTTATTTCTGCAGATGAGTTGAGGATGGACCCAGATAAGGTGGAGGTAATCAAGAATTGGCCATCACCGAAGAATGTTTTTGAGGTGAGAAGTTTTCATGGATTTGCTAGTTTCTACCAGAAGTTCATCAGGAATTTCAGTGGAATTAGCACAGCAATGATGGACACAGTGAATAAAATACACAAGTCTTTTCACTGGACAGAAGAGGCTGAAAAGAGTTTTAATCTATTGAAGAGGAAGATTACGGAACAACCAATTTTGGTGTTGTCTGATTTCCAGAAGACATTTCAGGTGAAATGTGATGCAAGTGGATTTGCAATAGGGACAGTCTTGAGTCAGGTAGCGTATTTCAGTGAGAAGATGAATGAAGTGAAAGTGAAGTACTCCACTTATGATAAGGAGTTTTATGCTATCATCCAGGCATTGAAGAAATCGAGGCATTACTTGATCCCGAAAGAGTTTGTCTTATACAGTGACAATCATGCACTATAGTTTGTGACTCAATAGGAAAAGTTGAATCAGAGACATGTCAAATGGGTGAAATACATGCAAAATTTTACTTTTGTGATAAAACATATTTCGGGTACTGCTAACAAAGTTGTTGATTCTTTGAGCAGGAAGTGTTTGTTGTTGCAGTAGTTCAAAGTCAAAACGTTGGGTTTTGATGATCTCAGGGACATGTACAAGGATGATCAAGATTTTAAGGAGGTGTATGAAGCAGCTGAGAATCCAATTCTCAGAGATAGAAGCCAGTGGGTAGAGTACATGATCCAGGAAGGATTAATGTTTATAGGTAATCAACTGTGTATTCTGAAATGCTCCATGAGGGAGAACTTGCTAAAGGAGAAACACAGTGGAGGATTGGCAGGGCACTTTGGTCATGACAAGACGTTCGCAAAGTTGAATGAGTCATATTTTTGGCTAGGGATGCAAGAAGATGTCAAGAGATTCGTAGACAGATGCAGAATTTGCCAGCATTCGAAGGCAAGGAAACAGAATGCAAGGTTTTATCAACCATTGCCCATACCAGAGAGGTCATGGGATTCAATTAGCATGGATTTTGTATTGGGGTTGCCAAGAACACAGAGAGGTTGTGATTCAATCTTTGTGGTGGTGGATAGATTTTCCAAGACGACACACTTCATTCCATGTCAGAAGACCAGTGACGCAACTCACATTGCGAATTCAAAGAAGTCATTCGACTTCACGGCTTACCAAGGAGTATAGTTTTGGATCGAGACACTAAGTTCGTAGGGAACTTTTGGAGGACCTTATGGAAGAAGCTGGGAACTAACTTGTCGTTTAGTTCGGTTTATCATCCTCAGACGGATGGACAGACAAAAGTAGTGAACAGAAGTCTGGGGGACTTGCTGAGAAGCTTGGTGACAGAACACCACAGCCAGTGGGACAACATATTACCACAAGCAAAGTTTTCTTATAACGACTCAGTTAACAGGAGCATAGGGAAGAGTCCATTTCAGATTATCTATGGCATGTAGCCGAGAGGAATTTCTGAATTGAGGGATTCAGAACAGACTGCGACTAGGAGCGCTAGTGAAGAAGATTTCACAGAGGTGATGAAAGAAATTCATAGTCAGGTGAAGGAGCGATTGCAGAATTCAAGCCAGGAATACAAGCGTAGAGAAGATCAGCGTAAGAGACAACTTCAGTTTGAGGTTAGTGATTTGATTTTGGCACATTTGAGGAAAGAAAGGTTCCCAAGAGGAACATATAATAAGCTGAAGATGAAGAAAATCGGACCATGTAAGGTCTTAAAGAAATTTGGGTCGATCAGAATTTCCCCGATATTCAATATCTCATATTTGTACCCATATAAAGCTGAGGAAACAGGTACTGGAAATGAGCAGCCAGTGATCCAGTGGATGAAGCAGATGCTAGTTTCATAAAAGTTGCAGATAGAGCGCATACTAGATAAAAGAGTGAGTAAGAGGACCAGGCAAAAGCAATACTTTGAGTATCTGGTCAAATGGAAGGACCATCCAGTTGAATATGTCAGCTGGGAGAACAAAGCGGAGATCCAGAAGCATAGACACACCATGCACGAGCTCATGGATAGGAGCCCATGAAAATTTTTCAAGCTAGGGAGTATGATGCAGGAGCATCGCCAACATCAAGCTAGCCAGCGCGGAGACAATCGGGCAGCTGGAAAAGTGCCCAGCACAAATTTTGAAATTACCTTGAAATTGATGCGCAATCTTAAATGAAGCCATTAAGAAAGAAGCGCACTTGTAAAATGTAAATGGACCTTGAGTGATTTTCTCTCATCCTTAGTAGATAGAAGGCATTTAAAGTAGTTAATGCAAGTAGGTAGAATTGAATGTATAGATTAGACAGTTTTAGAGCGCAAGGGGGAAACGGGATATAGACACCCTCATTATGTATTGTAACACAATCAGAAGTAGCATTAGTGTATGAAGAGCATAGAAGAGAAGTAGAGAGTTTTGTAAGAAAACCCATGTACAGATATTTGGATTAATAGAAAGAATTTGATTCAAATTCATGGTTTCGTGTTTGTTCTCTATGTATTGATGTTGAATGATATGCTCATGAATGTTTGCTTCCTATTACACATTTGTTTAATATGTTGTGTATATGATTTCATGTTTTGGGTTTGAAGTCTAAAAGGAAGTAGAAATGAGTTTCAATTGTTTCTCTATCTGAACAATGGTTCCTGCAAGGAGTGCAGTCAAATTGTCCGCAAGGAGTGCGTTGACAAAGGGTTCAGACAGGTTAGTTTTTGTTCACATTTCCACAGAAGTGCAGTCGGGCATAGGAGTCGTGCAAGGAGTGCGCAGGCCAAGCAGAGCCCTAGAGTTGTGAACCTGAGTGAAGTATTGAGAGACTGTTGTTGCGGGTGTGCGCAAGGTCGAAAGGATTCAACACTTGGAAGTGTTTGAAGGTTGCCGCAAGGAGTGCGCGCAAGATTCTTCTTTAAGACTCGACGCTGCGAGAAAGCTCAGGAGGTATAGGAACTTCGAGAAATCGTCGAAGAGAAGCATAAGAAGCTTGTTTCATGGAGTGTTTATGATCCAGGTGGATATCAGTGGCCACCCACCTTTTCCAAATGGCTCAAAACAGTTTTCTAGCCATTTTGGCAATTTACTATTTTTAGCAGGTTTTAACTTCTGAGGCCATTTTGAGGGTCCAAATGAAAGTTTTTCGAGATCGAGGTTCTCAATGATAGACAAAGGCATGATTGAGCCCCCAAAATGAATCTCCTCGACAATACCTTTCCAACGAGCTATCACACGCCTAAAACGGATATCGTATGCAAAAGTTACGACCCCAGGAAGTTGATGTACTCACTTACCCAAACGGGGCCCACATGACTTTTGGCGCTTCATCTCCTAGGGTTAGGTTTTTGGATGTCTAGGACTTTTGGCATTCCCGTTTATTGTAAAAGGTCCTTCAGAGCCTCATTGTAATCATCTTCTTGTGAATGAGAGTAGCCATCACATCTCTTCTCAGAGATACGCTGCCACCATTCTAGCGAGTCTTTCACTCTGTATTTTTACAGTCTCTATACATTTCTCTGATTAATAGAAATCGTGTATTACTGTATATCTGTGTTTATGGTTGCCTCTCTGATACATTTCTGTTATATTATTGAATATCTGCAATATCTCTGTGCATTTCTTTATTATATCTCCGCTCTCATTTCGTGCCGAAAATAATCTGGATCAGTGGTATCAGAGCAGGCTGCTCTTGATCGTTTTTCAGTGCATGTCCCCNTCTCCGCTCTCATTTTGTGCCGAAAATAATCTGGATCAGTGGTATCAGAGCAGGCTGCTCTTGATCGTTTTTCAGTGCATGTCCCCGACGAGGTCCGAGTGTAGCAAGTTGGGTCTCGAGCTTGTCTCTCTTGAGGATAATCGCTCTCGCACACCCAAGAAACCCTCAATGGCGGAAGAAAAGAAAAACAATGGAGCAGACGATCCTATCAGTCTGTTGCTCGAGCAAGCTCTCACGCGACAGAGGGATGAAATGATGGAGAATTTTTCCCACATCCTTCAACGCCTGCCGATAGCATCAGGCGCATCTTCATCAAGCAACCACTTTGGAGGCACCTCGCCTTTCAAGGTACAGGTTAATTTTGATATTCCCATATTTGAAGGTCAAATAGATGCAGATGCCCTAGATAAATGGTTAAATCTGC
>JASDQU010010775.1:255452-267672 GCA_032191745.1 Picea mariana | reverse complement strand
ATTGATGAGTCATAGTTGATGAGTAGTTGACACATGATTGGTACATACTTGGTACATGGTTGGATGCACTTGTTTTTGGTCAATTTGATTACAGGTTTTTGAATGGTTGATGCACTTGTTTTTGGTACAGGTTGATTACAGGTTGGTGCATGGTTGGTGCATGGTTGATGCACTTGTTTTTGGTACAGGTTGATTACAGGTTGGTGCATGGTTGATGCACTTGTTTATGGTACAGGTTGATTACAGGTTGGTGCATGGTTGATGCACTTGTTTATGATACAAGTTGATTATAGGTTGGTGCATGGTTGATGCATTTTTTTAAGGTACAGGTTGAGATACAGGTTGGTGCATGGTTGATGCACTTGTTTATGGTACAAGTTGATTATAGGTTGAGGTACAGGTTGATGCATGGTTCAGATTTATTAGTACAGGTTTACAACGGTATATCTCATAGTGATAGTGTAACAATGGTTCCATCATTCTACTTCTACTTTAAGGTGGCAAGACGGGGCAAGGACAGGTGGTTGTAGCCACCTTCCGATAGTAGATGGAGAACATAGGGGGTTGTAGCCTCCTTCTGGTTGTAGCCAGAGAATTGGGGAGTTGGAGATTCCCTCAGGTTGTAGCCTGAGAAACTAGGCGGTTGAAGCCTCCTTCTAGTTGCAGCTGGAAAACAAAGGAAGTTGGTGCTTCCAATGAATGTAATTCTTCAAGACATATAAAAAAAGCATTATGTGGTTTTCTCTCGATTTGGGTTTCCACATAAAACATTGGTGTACTGTGTATGTGTATGATTGTTCATTTGTTCATTGCTTATTTACTCTGCAGTTATTGGATGATAATGCTTCATTGATATAACACTTGGATTATATGGTTAAAAGGGATTAAATTGCTCTATTACTGATTCACCCCCCCTCTCAGTAATCCAACAGAATGGTCCAGGCTCAGAAATCAGGATAGTTATTCTTCCTTTCTTGAGAAGAATAGTCCAGATAGCCCATCATTGATGATCTACTCTCTGAGGGCATATGTTTTTCCATATCTCACAGGTGTGAGTGGAAGAATAGCACATATCACTCAGTTTATATCATGACATTGTTTCTGTGCAGGTTGATATCAGGTGATATGATTACTATGGAGACTGTATGTCTCTAGACAGTAGAGGTATGCTATTGTGGTGGATATTTTCCACTGTTTGTGACTATGTGCCATGGATTGAGTAGTTTTGTACTACTATGGATAGACACAGTTGTTTTCTATCAGTTGGCATTGTATTAGTTGTCATGGAGATTATCTAGTTGGAGAATAATGACAGTGTTCGTGATTTAATTAGCCTATGTGGCTATAATTATGCTACCAGTTGAATGGTTTGTTTGTGCTCAAGACCATTATTCGATATACCTCCCTAGATAGGAGGGAGTGTTGATATTATGGTAGCTACGGGAGGTATTAACCTCCATTTGTGACCTATGACAAGATTAGAATATTCCAGAAGCAAGAAAAGAATTGAATATAACCCTAGAAGAGATGTCGGCTAAAGGAGATAATTAATATTAATTGATTAGCACCCAGAATGAGAAGTCACCCCTGGTAGTCTGGCATAAGCAGTATAAATACAGGAAGCCAGTCCCTTTCCTTCAATAATATGATAAAAACCTTACTATTTCTCCATTGTTGGATGTACAAAAAAATTAACTACCTATTTATTTCACTACATATTTCATTTTAGGATAATATCAATGGTTCATCTATCCATATGGTGTAATAGAAAAAAATAATTACGTAGGGAAAACAAGTCCATTATAAGGTGTTGGATGGTGACAACTCATTGAAACAGTTACACTCATTTTTGTTCCTCTAACATCGCTACAGTTTCCAAATGGTTGGAATTTAATCTTCCTATTATAGTTTGGTTAAAATGATAATCATGCAAGATATTTAAATATATATATTTGTAACCTTGTTATTTCTTCATCGTTTTAAGACACAAGCAATAAGATATTATGCCCCCGTTTTATTTATATGTTTTTTATTCAATATGTTAATTTTTTCCCCTCAACTCTATGATTGTAGAACCTCTAATTGGTTGTTTGCATTCCCTCTAACTTGCTACTTGGAGGACCTTTTATTTTCTCCATTTGTAGGATATGTTTCTCAACAAATGGTATGAGATCACTAAGAAAGAAAGTTCCCATGCATTGAGAGTTTGGGATGATCTTTCCCATGCGAAGAGAGTCGAGGGAGGTTGACATGGAGCATTGAGGAGGAGTTTAGTTGAGTTTTTCTTGAATATATGATGGTCAATCCATGAAGATCCAAAGAGGAGTCTATGGAGAATGAAGAGAATGACGAATGGAAGGTTTGAGGTGGAGAAATTTAATGGACACAACAACTTCGAGATGTGGAATGATCCAGGTGGATATTGGTGGCCACCCACCTCTTCCAGCTGGCTCACATACAACTTTCATGTTGGCAATTATAGTTTTTATCTTGGAATTTGTTTTCTATCTTTTTGAGTCCTAAACTTTCAGGGCCATTTTGAGGCCCTAAACAACGTTTTTTGGGCCTGCCACAGTTACATTGTAGATGGAGTCAGGGTGTGACAAAATAATGTGTATTCCTCGGATACACATTTGGAAAGGGTTATCGTGCACCTAAAAAAAATATTGTATGAAAAAGTTATGACCCTAGGAAGTTGATGTACCAACATACCCTTTCGGGGCCCACATGACTTCTAAAACTTCATCTCCTAGGGTTAAGTTTTTGGATGTCTAGAGTTTTTGGTTTACTGATTGATGTTAAAAATCCCTAAAATACTAATTGTAATGTGCTCAAATGAATGTGTGTATCCACCACATCTCTTCTCATAGATTAGCTACCACCATTCAAGCAAGATTATTTTCATTCTACATTTTTACAGTTTCAACATATTTCTTTATTGAATACAAGTTATGTTCCAGTGTATCTCTATTATTTTTCTCTGTATATATGTGTTAATGTTAGAGATCTATGTTTCATTTCATTCCACTCATAAATCTGGATCATGGAAATGAAATGTACAGGATTTTTTGGTGCGACAAGGATTGCACAAAGAATTGGATGGCAAGAGAAAGACTCCAGTGGGTATGTTGGATGATGACTGGGAATATCTCGATGTAAAGGGTATCAAAACCATTTGGTCGTGTTTAGCCGATAATATCCTCTTCAATATCGTGGGAGAGGAAAAAACAACAAGACTATGGAGAATAATGGAGAGCCTCTACATGAAAAAATCCCTAACCATTTGAATCTACCTCAAGATGAAACAGTATCGTCTACAAATGAAACAAGGTCTCAAAAATTTTTATCATTTAAATGTATTTCATACTCTCATATGCCAGTTAGCTAGTATGAATGAAAAAATCGATGAGGAATATAAGGAAGTTAAGTTGTTTTGTTCATTTCCCAAGTCTTCGGATAATTTAGTCACTTATATGAACTTGAGTACAAATGATACTATTGAATATATATTTGTTGTGGGTGCTTTGTTTTCTAAGGAGGTGAGGAGGAAATACAGTGTAGAAACCTCCATATGATAAGAAATGGTGGTTAGAGGTTGATCCATAGAAAGATAGGAGAAATAAAGAGGTACATCTAGATCTAAGTCAAAAGGAAAGAAGAGTAATCTAAAGTGTTGTTACCATGGTAAATTAGGGCATCCTAAGAAAGAATTTTGGAAGAGATAAGAATCCAAGGAAGACTCTGGTAAGGAAAAAAATCTAGCTGAGTCAAGTTCAGGTATGGTTGATAAATTGTTATCCATTTTTGATGTCTCACATTATAATGAATAATGGTTACTAGAATCTAGTGCTTCACATCACATGTTTCCACATAGGAGTTGGTTTTATGTTGATCAAGTTATTGATGGTGGTATTGTTCTCATGGGAAAAAATGTTCCTTGTGAGATTTTTAGGGTCGAGATCATTAGTATTAAAATGTTTGATGATATTGTTAGAGCACTAATAGAGGTTAGACATGTACCTAAACTTAAAAAGAACTTATTTTATTTGGGATTTTTTTATTTTGGAGGTTACAGGTTTACATGTCAAGGTGGAGCACCAAAAGTGTCCAAGGACATCTTGGTCATTATGAAGACTATGAATATTGGAAACCTTTACAAATTGGAAGGAAGCACTCAAGTAAATGAAGCATTGATGGCATGAGAGAAAGCAGATGAACCTATTCATTTATGGCATCAACTACTAGGTCATATGAGAGAGAAAGGGATAAAGATATTGATAAAACACAAGTTACTTCCAGATTTGAAATCCTTGAATTTGAATTTATTCAATCATTGTGTTTTTGGGAAGCAGTGCAAAAAAAAAAATTAAAATGGGAAATCATATAAGCAAAGGTGTTTTTTATTGTATTCATTCAAATGTGTGGGGGGCATCCTCTACAACTTCTTTTGGAGATTCATCATATTTTGTAACATATATAGATGATTACTCTAGAAAGGTGTGGGTCTATGTTATAAAGAGAAAATCTTGTGTTTATTGTATTTAAACAATTTCAAGTTTTGGTTGAAAAGGGAACTAATAGTAAAATCAAGTGTTTGGGAATATATAATAGAGGCAAGTTCACATCCTTAGAATTTGACAAATACTGCAAGGAAGTTGGGATTAGAAGGCATAAAACCACAGTATACACTTCTAAGAAAAATGGCATGGTGGAATGCATCAATAGGACTCTTCTAACGAGAGTAAGGAGCATACTCAGTAATTCCAATTTGCATCAAGAGTTGTGGGAAGAAGTAATCACTATTTCTTGCTATTTGGTAAGTCGGTCACCATGAGCTCCAATAGATTGTAAAAATCCTGAAGAGGTATGGGAAGATCACCCTTATGATTACTCAAAGTTGTTAATATTCAATTGTGATATGCTTATGCACTTATTCCTAAAGATAAACATTCAAAGTTAGGCTTGAGGTAAAAGAAGTACATTTTTGTTGGTTGTGATGATGTAGTTAAGGGATATCTATTGTGGGATCCTACTACCTACAAAATCATCATTAGCAGAGATGTAGTGTTTGATGAATCCCCTCTTCTAAAATTAGATGTTGTGGAAGTTGAAGTGAAACAAAAACATGTACCACAACATCAGGAAATTTAGTTGGGGACTCAATGATCTACATAAAAAAGGGAGAAAGAAGAATCTTTTGAAGAAGAAGATGTAGAAATAACACAACCAACCCCGAGGAGATCTGCATGGGATAGGAATCCTCCCAAGAGATATGAAGAGTATGTTTCATATACTCCTTTGATTACTGATGATGGGTAAACTTCTTGTTATCGGGAAGCAATGGATGATGTTGAAAGTGAAAAATGGAAAACAACCATGGAAGAATAAATGTATGCCTTGGAGAAGAACAAAACATGGGACCTAGTAGAACTCCCTAAGGACAAAAGAGTGGTTGGGTGCAAGTGGGATTGCAAATTGAATAATGGTCTTGATGATAAAAATGAAAGATACAAAGCTGGAATTGTTGTAAAATGGTATTCTCAAATGGAAGGTATTGATTTCCATGAAATATTTTCACCAACTATTAAGCGTGTTTCCATTCATGTTGTGTTGGCACTAGTTTCTTTATTTAATATTGAATTGGGAGTAGTTATATGTTAAAACAACCATTTTGCATGGATATTTGAATGAGGAGATATATATGGAACATCCAAAAGGTTTTGTTCAAGATTGTAAGAGAATATTTGTTTGCAAGCTCAAGAATTCATCGTATGGCCTAAAGAAGTCTCCCAGGAAATGGTACAAGAAGTTTGATTCATTCATGGTGAGCCAAAATTTTACTAGAAGTGAGTGTGATCATTGTGTTTACCTCAAAAGATTCAATGACATATTCATTGTCTTGGTGTTAGATGTTGATGATATTATTTTGGCAAGTTAAATCATGATTGAGATCAATAGGTTAAAGGATTAGTTGGATAGGACTTTTTATATAAGGGATATAGGAGTAAACAAATGAATTTTGGGCATGGAAATACATAGAGACGGGAAAAATGGTAAGATTTGGTTATCACAATAGAAGTATGTGGAAAAAATACTCATGTAGTTTGGTATGAATGTTGTGAAACCAGTCAATGTCCCTTTGGCCTCCCATTTTAAGCTTTATTTAGAATTATGTCCTAGTAATAAAGAAGAAAAGAATTATATGTCTCGTATACCTTATGCCAATGTAGTAGGATGTTTAATGTATGGGATGGTATGTACTAGACCAGATATTTCACAAGAAGTTGGTGTTGTTAGTAGATACAAGGAAAATTCAAGTAGAGAACATTGGGCAATATTGAAATGGGTACTTCAGTATGTAAGAGGCATAAGTATTTATTGCATCTCTTTTGATGGTTGTAATGATATAGTCTATGGTTATGTTGATTCATATTTTGTAGGTGAATTGGACAAGAGGAGGTCAACTTCATGTTGGGTATTTACATTTGTGGGAGGATCCATTAGTTATATGTCAAATCTTCAAGAAACAATTGCTTTGTCCACAAAAAGGAAAGAATATATTGTTGTCTCACATGCATGCAAAGAGGAAATCCAGTTAAAGGGTCTATATGAGTGAGGTTGGAAGAGTACAGGACCATGTGTATATATTATGTGACGGTCAAAGTCTTATCCATTTGGCCACCAATCCAACTTATCACAATAAGACTAATCATATTGATGCCAAGAACCATTTTGTAAGACAAGTTTTCGATGGACGTGGAGTAGCTCTTAATAAGGTCCATACTCATAAAATTGTGCAGACATGTTTACAAAACTAGTACCATTAGAGAAGTTGTTGTGGAGTCTGGTTTCTCTTCTCTTGCAGAAGAAATGATGATTGAATTGGTTGGGAGATATCAAGAAATTGTTGTCAAGGTCGAGATTGTTGAATGGTGACAATTCATCGAGACGATTACACATGTTTATATTCCTATAACGTTACGCTTGTCATTTTATCTCCCTTGCTAGTTTTGTTAAATGGTAATCCCACGAGGTGTTTGCAAATGTATTTTTGTAACCTTGTTATTTCTTCATTATTTTAAGATAAAAGCAATATGATATTATGCCCCCATTTTATTTCTCTATTTTTTGTTCGATCTATTAATTTGTCTTCCCACTAAATCTATGATTGCATACCCTCTAACTTGTTTTTTACAACCCTGTAACTTGTTCTTTGCATGCCCTTTCATTTTCTCCATGTGCAAGCTTTTTTATTTTCTCAACAAACAGAAATGGATTCAGGCTCACTCTGCTCAATTAAGGGACCATACAAACACTAGAATATACATCCCCATATCACACCACAACAATAATGTGTCACATAACCCATTGATCCACATGGCATCATTAGATACATTAAGCATTAACCAGAACATGTTTAAATGAGACTTGTAGTATAAACCCGGTTTGGATATTATATGTTATTATAAATATTAACATCTATTACAACTATAAAATATCAATACTACATGCACAACACACTCAGATAGGGACACATGTCACCGATTGTAAACAAACATAAATAAACTACCATGTAATATTAACGAAAATGATGAAAAACACACTCAGTTAGGGGCACATGTCACCGATTGTAAACAAACATAAATAAACTATCATGTAACATTAACCAAAATGATGAAAAGTGCAAATAACAATGATAGAACAATGATATCTATGGAACATTTTTTATTTTTTTAATCAACAAAGTGGGAAATAAGATGAAATTAGTGACTTCAAAGTCTTATCATATATGTTGATTTTTAATTATAATAAAAAAATAAAACTTTTACAATTTTAAAGTTAAATTTTAATAAAAGAATTAATTTTTTAACTATTTATAAATCAAAGTGATTTTTACTCTAAGTGATTACAATATATTTTATTTTTGATAGATATAATAGTTAATGTATCATATTGAATTTTATTGTTAATTTTAAAAATGAAAATGAAAATTTTTCTAATTGATTATATATAATAGTTAATATATCATATTGAATTTTATTATTAATTTAAAAAAAATGAAAATGAAAATTTTTCAATTAATTGAAGGGAAGCTATGATTTATATAAGATATGTAATATTCAATCATTTATAATGTGTGTTTTGGATTATTCAGTTGATAATTTGTCTCAAGGAAGGTATTTAACCTTCAATTATTGTAGTCTAAATTTTAAGTGATACAATTGAATATCTCATCAACATTGATACAATATATATTTATATTGACATTGAAATATACACATAATCTCTTAACCTATACATGTCATTTGTCCATAATAAGACGATGTAATATTATAAGTTTTTTAATATATTATTTGAAATGATATTAATATGTTTTGTTTTATTTAAATATATAAATGTTTTGTAGGAAAAGATCTAGAATAAGACAATGTAATATTAAAAGTTTTTTGATATATTTTTTGAAGTGATATTAATATGTTTTGTTGTATTTTAAATATATATAAATATTTTACAAGAAAAGAATATAAATGAGAGTTAAGTACATGTGAATGAGCTCTCATGAGTGGGATCAATTTGAGAAGAGGTCATGAGTGAACCAATTAGATAAAATCATATTAATGGAACTGTGTCACATGATCATATTTTAAAGAAAAAATAACAGAAGTAACCAGATAAAATAATAACAATGGTAACTGTGTTAGATTATCATATTTTAAAACGAAAATAATCGATCTATGTAAATATCTAGTAGCCAAGGTTAAGCAACATAGGAGTGATAGGCTCATCTTTGCAAACTAGGCATGAAACTCGACGCCTAAACCATTCAAGGATGCACCGAGGATGAGAAAGATGTCTGCAAGGAAATTGTTTTGCATAGTCTCCAATGGTAAACGGGTCATGAAAAATTGGGCATATCAATGAACCATCGTTGTCAACTTGTTGTTGGTGGGTAATCGTAACTATGAACAAACCATCCAATGCTAGTCGTATTTGGACGGGATCATTCTCTGTGAAGTCATCAGTAGAAGTGAGTATGATCATTGTGTTTACCTCAAAATTTTACTAGAAGTGAGTATGAGCATTGTGTTTACCTCAAAATTTTCAATGACATATTCATTATCTTAGTGTTACATGTTGATGATATTATTTTGGAAAGCAAAATCATGATTGAGATCAATAGGTTAAAGGCTCAATTGGATAGGAATTTTGATATAAGCGATATAGGAGTAAAAAAATGAATTTTGGGCATGGAAATACATAGAGACAGGAAAAATGGTAAGATTTGGTTATCAAAATAGAAGTATGGGGAGAAAATACTCATGTAGTTTGGTATGAATGTTGTGAAACTTGTCAATGTCCCTTTGGCCTCCCATTTTAATCTTTCTTTAGAATTATGTCCTAGTAATAAAGAAGAAAATAAGTATATGTCTCGTGCACCTTATGTCAATGTAGTAGGATGTTTAATGTATGGGATGGTATGTACTAGACCAAATATTTCACAGGAAGTTGGTGTTGTCAGTAGATACATGGAAAATCCAAGTAGAGAACATGATGCAGGAGCATCGCTCCACCTGAGCAATGTGCCAGCATTCCAACACATCAAAGCACATTCAAGGAGGGGAGAGGCGCCAGCCCTCTCGTTTTGCCCTCATTTTAAAATTCATTTTGTATTAAATGAAATTAAATGTTGTAAGTATGGAAGAGACAAATCGATGCCTTTGTGCAAGGAGGAGATGATGTCGCCTTTAATGGATGACAGGATGATGAGATATAGATCGGATTCGGACTAGATGGCCATTGAATGAAATTCAATGTAATTAATGAGAGTAGGTAGATGGAGGGAAAGGCACGAGGAGCCCTTGTTTTGTAAAAATATCTTTGTATCAAAAAAAAACTCATTAGAACAGATAGGAAAAGGAAATTAAGGAAAAGGAGAATAGGGAGAGAAGAGAGAGTCGAGACTCTGTTGCAGTGCGAGATTTTGTACATATTTTAACCAGACATTCATGTTAATACAAAAGAGAAGTTTTTCCTGCACATGGTTTTGTTTACCTTGCGTTTTATGAATTTCATGCGTGTGTTTATTTATGATGTAGATGTACAATAGTTTTCATCTGCAGGAGATTCAGTGTTCTGGAGGTTATGCAGAGAAGTGTTTCAGAAATTCCCGAAACACCAAAGTCGAAATAGTTGAGGGCCACTAATCTCAAAGGAGAGTGTGGGTCATGGATCTAGTCCTAGATAATTCACTAATTTAGGGATCGGGTGAAAGGTAGCAAGCATCTCGCAAAATCTCTGAAGCGCGAAGTCATGAAGGGAACTGGACCATGGTTACAGTAGTTTGTGGTCACATGAAAGGAAAGGGTCTAGTGATAAAAGCTAGCATCCATTAGCATTGAGATTTTAATAGCATTAAGGAGAGGGTCGTGGGTACCATACGACCTATGCCTTAGGAGGAAAGAGGGCATGTGTAACTTGTTTTGGGTTCCATCAAGGGGCCCGAAGAGCTAATCCAGCTCATAGATTTGAAGATCCTAGATTGAGAGGTCGTGCAGACCCTGCTAAGGCTGGGGGGGTTGCATCCGAACATCGGGAAATAGTTAAATGGATGCTTCAGTATGTAAGAGGCACAAGTATTTATTGCATCTCTTTTGATGGCTGTCATGATATAGTCTATGTTTATGTTGATTCATATTTTGTAGGTGAATTGGACAAGAGGAGGTCAACTTCAGGTTGGATCTTTACTTTTGTCGGAGGATCCATTACTTGGATGCCAAATATTCAAGAAACAATTTCTTTGTCCACAACAGAGGAAGAATATATTGTTGCCTCACATACATGCAAAGAGGAAATCGATTTAAATGGTCTTTATGAGTGAGGTTGGAAGAGTACAGGACCATGTGTATATATATTATGTGACAATCAAAGTGCTATCCATTTGGCCACCAATCTAACTTATCACAACAAGACTAAGAATATTGAACCTTGATGTCAAGTACCATTTTGTAAGACAAGTTTTCGATGGAGGTGGAGTAGCTCTTAAGAAGGTCCATACCCAGAAAATTGTGCAGACATGTTTACAAAACTAGTACCATTAGAGAAGTTGTTGTGGAGTCTGGTTTCTCTTCTCTTGCAGAAGAAATGATGATTGAATTGGTTGGGAGATATCATGAAATTGTTGTCAAGGTCGAGATTTTTTAATGGTGGCAACTCATCGAGACGATTACACATGTTTATATTCCTCTAATGTGGCTACAGTTTTCAAACGCTTGGCATTTCATCTTCCTTTCTATAGTTTGGTTAAATGGTAATGTTGTGAGGTGTTTGCAAATGTATTTTTGTAACCTTATTATTTCTTCATTGTTTTAATACAAAAGCAATAATATATTATGCCCCCATTTTATTTCTCTATTTTTTTATCGATCTATTCATTTTTCTACCCACTAACTCTATGATTGCATACCCTTTAACGTGTTGTTTACAGACCCTATAACTTATTTTTTGCATGCCCTTTCATTTTCTCCATTTGCAAACCCTTTTATTTTCTCAACATAAGGAAATGGATTGGGGTTCACTCTGCTCAATTAAGGGATTGGACAACCACTAGAATATACATCTCCATATCACGACGCAACAATAATGTGTCCCACAACCCGTTGCTCCACATAGATACAGGTGGCATCAGTAGATACATTAAGCATTAACCAAAACATGTTTAAATGAGACTTGTAGTGTAAACGTGGTTTTGATGTTGATATGTGAGATGCAATTATTGCAAAGATCGACATTTGTTGCATTGCATTCAAACTCTGAAATATCAATACCACATGCACAACACACTCAGATAGGGGCACATGTCACTGATTGTAAACAAACATAAATAAACTACCATATAACATTAATGAAAATGATGAAAGGTGCAAATAACAATGATAGAACAATGATATCTATAAAAAAAAATTAATCAACACAGTGGAAAATAAAATCAAATTAATCACTTCAAAGACTTATCATATATGTTGATTTTTAATTATAATAAAAAATATAACTTTTACAATTTAAAATTAAATTTTAATAAAAGATATAAATTTTTAACTATTTATAAATCAAGTAATGTTTACTCTAAATGATTACAATGTGACATTAAAATGTGACTATCACATTAATATATATATATATATATATATATATATATATATATATATATATATATATATAT
>JASDQU010010775.1:185811-206299 GCA_032191745.1 Picea mariana | reverse complement strand
TTGGACTTTCAAAGTCTTTCAGATCATATCAATATCTTGTCCTTATCAAGATCGATGGATAGGAACATGGGTCAACACAAACCTTATGTCTAATAGGTTCCTAGTCCTACTATATCTTCTCGTGAGTCCAAAGTTCATAATGAAATTCCCACAATAATTCAAGGATATATACCAAAGTGATATCCGATGTTTATACCCTCTATTCAAACATGATGTGTTAAGTTATGTGTTCCATAATCTTTGTGGCATTAGTTGTGCCATTAAACACTAGTGGATATTTAATCTCTACAAGAATCCACTTAATGGAATTTGGTAGTGTGCATATTTGTGTCAATTAATTCTCATACTCCCTAGGCAGCCCAAAAGTAATGGACACTTTGGAATAAATGACATAGGAGAATACCATTCTCCAACTCAACTTTCCACTAGCAGTTGGATTAATGCAGTCTTCCAACTATCCTATGCTGAGAATATCGAAAAACACCTTCATCCAATACTTCTTCTATATTTTTAACAAATGTATTTCCCTACATTAGATCCAATGGATATACCATCCAATAACCCCTCTTATCAAATGACATCATTATCAAATTCCCAATCAATCCATTACAATACTAGGTATGAATATTTGTCATCTACTATGTCAATGAACGCAAAGTAAGCATACATATTCACACAATCGAGATAAAATTCCATCTCGCCAATTTGACAATGGGGAAAATGTGTGATTGGTTCACCAACTACCACTAGATTGGAAAGTGGGCCCAATTTTGTCATCCCATGAGTTCCCATGATTACTTTAGTAGGATGTTAACATCCAACCCAAAGTTGAGCATAACTTCTCACACTTCATATAATTGAATCAATGCATTTAAGATAAATTATTTTCCATACCTTGTTCACTAGACATGTTTTAAGGGCCTATCTTGTGCCTCTATTGGTGACTCTAAAATTGTCCCGAGGACCTCCCTTAACTTTGTTGTGGATTCATCATTGTCTATTATCTATAGAAAAATTTTCAAAAATTATTTGACTTCATCTTCCACTATATATACTAGTACAATCATGCATTGGCTTAGTGGCCAAATTATGGAAGGTTTTCTATTTATTGCATTCATAGTAACTATGTTTCTAGCATGAATAGCTTCCTGCATCGCCTTAATTACATATTTAAAGTAACCTTTCTTTCATAGTACATCAAACCTTGGTGCCCACTATAAAGCTTGATATATGGGTCCTTGATTTGCATCTCTCATGTTTGTGCTAGAATTGGCTCCAAACTAGGTGACGATATTGATCCCAATGTAGGCACAACCTACTATATTTTCACCATGGATATAAAGCTCACAATTCACAATATTATCACTACTCTATCTCATGTATTGTTCCTTCCATTTATTATTCAATTGTACATAATCATGTGTATTATGTATTGTCTTTTGGTAGTACCCACATCAAGGATGGTGAGGATATAAGTAATTCCTTTCAATAAACCTCACTTCATTATAATTATAAAATCATGGTGGGAGATGATCCACTTAATTCCATAGATCCATATTATGCTAATTCTAATTATGTCCCCCATCCACTCCCATGGTTGAATCCATTGTTTTAAAAGATCTCACAAATCCCAACATCCATCTTCTCATGTAGATTTTTTTTTTAAAACCTACAGGAGGGGTTGCAATATCGACAAAATTTCGTCGCAAGGTAATGATTAGGTTTTATTCTGACAAGGATTTTCATCGCTATTGCCACGAAATTTTGTCACACTTTTCCATGGTTTTGCGTCACACACATAGCATCTATGTCGTACATTTTTTCTTTGCCAAAAGTTTTCATCGCTATTGCCACAACTTTTCGTTGCAACTTTCCACGCTTTTGCATCGCACATATGGAATCTGTGTCATAATCTGTTGGTAAGTTTTTTACTTTGGCACGATTTTTCGTCCCTATTGCGACGAAGTTTCGTCGCTATTTCCATGCTTTTTAAGGTAAACCTATCTTGAGGATGATGACACGTGGAGGTATTATTGCATTGTTGTTTCCACGAATACTTGGTTTGTGGATATAGTGACGAAAAAATTTCCACAAAAAATAGCGTTTTCTTTCGTGGAAAGTGCGACGGATATGTGTGGCAATAACAACGAAAAACCATGGCAAATTTGGTCATATGTAGTAGTGAAACATAGGGTGATATTACTGTCTACTTTTCTTTAGCCAAGTAAAGTTTGAAAATGCTTGAGTAAGATCAATTCATATATTTTCCTCAACATTTATAATGGCGACATACTGGGGACATCTTCGGTATCTCTTCGGTTAATTTTTATATTAGATTTTCATCGATACATATTTCTTTTCAAAAATTGATTCTTTGACTATTTTTCTATTAATGATTGTTCTTGTTGCAAGGCATCCCAATATTGAGCCCGGTCTTCAAGACCAAACCAAAATTTCTTTGAACCTATTTAACACCATTCTAGACACTGCCAATACCCGTGCCGAACTTAACCATTCTTGGATAGCAATTGGACAAGATATTAGTGCTCAAGAACAGTTGGAGGATAGATGTAGACATCCTAGAAATCAATAGTAAACCTTTGTTTCTTCAAGCTTTAGCCTTTATTTCATGTCCTTAGACTCTCATGCTTCTAAACGAAGAAGAGTCTGGTCACCCAAAATCAATCCTATTGCTGAAATATGAAGAAGAAACATTATGTTATCTTCCCAAAAAAGTTCTCTAAGGAGAACTTTAATTGATTCATTCATCTCGTCTTTCTTTCTCTCATATATCATCCACAAGATGGCATCTAGTGGTGGCTCTGGTTACACTGGAAGTGCTCCATCTTCCCAATATTCATCGTCATCGGTGATTGGTAGCTTCTACAACCACCACATCTAGGTCCAATCTACTACAAACCCCACCAAAGACATTAAAAAGTATGGGATTTTTCAGTTCGAAGAATATGCCATAGCCACACCATGGCATGTGTCCCCTCCTCTTAACCAAGCACCTGCTACTCGCCCACTTCCTAAGTTTAAAGAGAATTTGCCTAACTTTCTAGGAAATAACACTGTCAGTACTAATGAACACCTAGTGGCATTTTCTAATGCTTTCCATAACATAGGGGCCAACGACAATGACACCTACATGCGCTTGTTTGTCAATTACTTTTACCTTCCTCCTAAGATCCTGTCTACTTGGGAGGAGTTAATCTATTGGTTCCAATCCACTTATGGGAAATCCAAAAGCCTCGCCAAGAAGTTGAGGGAATACAATAATGTCACTTATAAAGGTGGCGAGACCATCAAATATTTCAACTTGCATTTCACCAAGTTGTACAATCAGATCCCTGAACTTATCCGCCCTTATAACCAAGCTGCTTTTATGCATTACTGCAATGAATTTCCTTCTCCCTACTGTCATAGGCTTGAGGAAAAAGACATTTATAATCTTGGTTTCTCTCTGCATACTTTCTCAGAGTATGAAGAACAGACTGAAAGAACTGGTCTTACCAAGGGAGAATTAGTTAGACAGACAGAGATGTTCGCTCTCTTACAACTAGTACAATATATGAACAATTGTATGATAGCATTCAAGTAGAAGGGTGTTGTCTCCTCTCTCACACCTGGAGCTTCATCCTCTTATGCACCCCCCTTTAGAAATCCGGTTGAAAATCATTTTCAACCTAAAGCTATCCTGCCTCGGAGTTGGTGTAAATTTTTCGAGGAACACCACAAAGCAACAACATGTGAGGTAAAGAAGAGTGCCAGAGATAAGATCTTTGGTAGGAGATCAAAAGCTATGATCGTTGTCCTAGGCTTTGCGGAGCCAGAGGATGTCATGGTTATTAACACTAGGAACAAATCCTATGCTCCCAAGGGTAAATTTGATCCTCCACGCAGTTCTTCTAACCCTATCTCATCCTCAACCCCTGCTATGCCCTAGGTTTCTAAAATTCCTGAAAGTCAAGGAATCACTCCCCCTCTTTCCTCTTCCAAATACAATATATTGAATCAATTGGCCAACATCAAAGTAGATGCAACCCTCCTAGACATGGTTTCCATCCCCAAACAACAGATGCATTTGAAAAAATTCATGGAAAGAAAATCTTCCATTGTAGCCAATATTTTTGAAGAGGTAGACGAAAAAGATTCTTATGTAAATAAAGTAGGTGTACATAACTTTATATACCCTATAACCCCCCCCCCCCTTTTATATTTCTATAAATATCATGGATAAGATTGCCCATTGTTGCCTCATTGATGGTGGTTCATGCCCAAGTGTCATGTCAAATATTATTATGGAAGAGCTAGGCTTGTCATGTACACACAAAAATGCCAGAAGCATGCTCTCCTATAATAGTCTACAAAAAACAACCATAGGAAAGATTAAAGATGTAACCTTATTTTTATGCGCTCATCATGAGATAAGGACAACCCTCAACATTCAGGTGATTGATATGCATGTGAGCAATTATTCAATTATCTTGGGGAGATATTGGCAAGCCCTAATAGGTGGATACCTCTCACTCGACGAGACACATTTATTCGTTCCTCGAAATGGTAAGAATATTATAGTCCTTAGAGAAGGAATAATTTCACCCTACATAGAGAGTGTTCCGCAATCTAGCGTAAACTATATCAAAGAACACGTAGGAGTGTAGTCCATCTTTGTTGAAGAGGATAATATTCTTCTGGAAGGAATTGATTCAGATGATGAATTATGGAATATGCACTTTTATGGCTCACACTCTGACGAAGGTAGCGGGGATGGTATTATCATGGTTTCCCCTATAGAAAAAATTCATAATCTTTCATACAGGTTGGAGTTTTCTTGTTCAAACAATGGCTCTGAATTCGAAGCTTTGTTGTTAGGCATTGAGAACACCCTTAATCTTGGTTGTGGTCACCTTTCAGTTTTCATAAATTCTGAGCTTGTTGTGAACCTGATACATAATACATGCTCTCCTAGTGACAAGTTGATGGAACAATACTCCCAAACTATTTGGGCACTTGTCTTTAACCTTATATCTTTCAACATTACTCATGTTAAGAAGGAGTTGAATTCAATAGTTGATCGGTTAGCTGTTTTTGTAGCCTCTCTTACTCAACAACGCTTTCCTCACTGGCCTGATTGTGCTTTCCAATCTCTACATCATCCATACATTTATGAAAATGAAGGATTCTGGAAGGCCATCCCTAACGATGAGATCATTTATGTTGTCATTCGAAATGAACCTCTTAATCCCAAGGAGATTATATCTATGGAAAATAATAAGATTCCTGGGGGCTTGAATCCTCTTGAGAGTTCATTTTCTTTGAGTGTTGTAGGCAATAAATAAAAACAAAAATAAGAGGAGTTACAGAAGAAGGTGATTGAAACCATCCTTTTGAACATTAGGACATTTGAACCTTCAACCAATGTTAAAATAAATGTCCAATGTTCTGGTAAAGAAGAGATGAGGTCCACCAGACTATTTGGTGAATCTCAAAAGGATTTTTCATGGTCTTATGAGGATCTTTGTGGTTTTGATCCTGGTCTTGTTCAACATATTGTAAAACTAGCTAGGAAAAACCAAGAATTTGCTAACTCTACACCAGAAGCACCCTTTCGAAGGGATTTGAGAGATTTCTCAAGGGATGGAATTTTTTTTCCAGCCCACCCTGAATGGGTCTCAATTTGGAAATCGGCCTCGGGGACCACTGATAATATCAGAACCTGTATTATTCTTCAAACTTGTAGGCAAGCGATTATGAGAAATCCCTTTCCCCGTCTCAATATTGAAATGTTTTTACAATAGGTTGTAGAGTCATAGTTAAGACCCTTACTTGATAGTCTGTTTGGTTACAAGAGAATCAAAGTAAAAGGGGAAAAGGTTCAAAAAACCACTTTCATTACTAATTGTGATACCATAACTTACAAATGTCGGCTTTTTATCTTACTTGATACATGTACTGCTTTAAAAAAAACTATGCACATGACTCTCGATGAATTGGTCAGTCTCCATCTCTATCTTGATGAGTTAATTGTGTGTGTCAAGGGAATGATGATTACATCATATTTCCAGGTGATTGTTCCTTTCCAAATTGATTTTGTCTTGGATACTAATTCTTATATCTCAAAATATTTACAGGAGCGATTGTTTCCCTACAACACTGACAACCCTTGCTTGAAATATTGCAAGGAACCAACATGAAAAGTTCTAATGCTGTCTGGATTTTGCTGTATACTAGTAGCCTAGCTATGCTTTCAATTTTTGTGCCTCTTTTCTACACTTACAATACCTTGATTTCTTCCTTCTAAGTTAAGTTTTCTTTCCTTGTTGTTTTTCAAATTGAGTCTTTTACTGCTACTGTTTTAAATTTTGCATTATTACTTCTGTTGCAATTTTTGTCTTTATGATCTTTTAGTGTTTGGTCAAGATAGAATGTTGGATCAATTCTGCCACAGTGACACTCCTATAAAAAAATTTTATTCGATAACAATCAATCTTACATAGGTGTCAGGATGATGCTCTGAAGGACCCTTGAAATTGTTACATTTTTTCACTGTTGTCTTATAAAGAATTGGCTATCTCCCACTTCTTCTTTCCATTTTCTCATCCATTGATATTTTAAGAGAAAGTCTAAATTTTTCCTCCTTAAAGGTTAGAGAGAAGGTTCTAGTCAAATGATTATGCATACAGTGGTAAAAACCCCTCATACTTAACACTTTTCATGAATTATTCCCAAATTTCCGGTCATCTTTCCATTAAAACCGCTCACTTCCCCCTGTTGCATAATCATCCGAGTTATATATTCTTGACCTGTTGTTTTGGTCCAAGAAACCATGAGACTTGAACTCTAAATATGTTAAAAACAAATTTCCTTGTGGAGTCTCCAGTTTTTTGACGATTGAAAATGTCAACGAAGTTTCACCCGCAAAGTGTTGCTAAAGCCTATTGTTATAAACACTAAATAATACTAGTAGGTGGGACCCCCTCGAACTATTGGAGATTTTTTATGTTGAGATGATGTGTGACACGACTCACATGGTTGATGAAGATCTTATTGTTATTGGTTATGAATTGATCTTATGAAAGTTTGATTCCTTATGTTACTACAGCCTATGCTATTCATTAATGTCATTGTTGTCTGTTCTTATCACAGCTGCATAAAAAACATGTTAGTAAAATTACATGAAGGGCAATTTTGATAGAGGCAAAATACTAGAACAAATGCAGGGGAAGGGGACCTAGTTCTGCAATATCACATGTGAATAACTTAAAGGAAGTGAGAAACAATTGCAAGGAGAAGATTTAAAATCTATCCTAACTATACTACATGCATGAAAATGCTTGATGATTATTGTTAAGCCCTAGATAGAAAGTAAATGGTTATGAAATTGTGATTGAATTACATGTTTAATATGCATGTGGTGTGAAATGTTGGTGGCACACTTGGCAAGGTGATAATACTAATGGTCATGCAATGGTTAATTGAATTATGTGGCCGATCCACATATGGTCTATTCGGATATATTGAACGTTGGTGGCTCATTTGCAAAGATGGTGAACGTTAATGGCTATGCGATTTTGTTTGAGTTATATATTAAGAAATTGGATATATGATATGGAAAGCACCTTTGGCAAGTAACCTATGTAGATTCCAACACAGAGTTAAATTACTGGCGTTAATTGGAAGTTGGTTGGGATGTACTAATGAGTAAATGAATTGTGGGTGGAGGTGACATGCATTTAATGCATGTCACCTTTACCCCTATTGTTCACCGCCACTCTAATCGGGCTATTGTTTGATCTTTCTGCTATGGTTATGATCCAAAATTTTAGCAGGGAGGAATTGCTCGAACAACTCTCATTTTAAGGAATTCGATTACAAGTATGTATTTTTTTGGCCATTCGTGATTCTGCTCTAGTTATGAAATGATTACTGGCTCATGTGTATGGGTTTGTCTTTCCTAAGTGATGCAACTATGTGAAATTTGGGTTCTTAGATTGAAGAGTGAATGGTTATTCCTGTAACGATTTTGAGTTCATCAAGGTTATTAGTCATCCTAGGTGATAGCTATTTGTTATCACTGTTGTTTGGTTGGAGGGGTTTTGTTTAGTCTTGGGTAGATAGCTATCTCCACGAACTATCACTAAATCTAGTGTATGGCTTTCATGGGTTTAATGGTCAGAGGTTTTCTGCGTCAGTATGTTTTTTCCACTTCGACATTGGTTAATTACACCACCAGGGGTCACAAAATGAGGTTCTTGTTCTTCCTCGGCCCTGTCTTCACCTCTATGTTGTGATTGTTGACCAAAGAGCATGAGGGTTATGCCCTACATGCATTAAATAACCTTTTCCAGGCCAGCCTAGAGCTCTACCTTTCAGTTATGGCCCTTGTGATGGATTTGTGCCTGATCAAGAATGAGTCGTGGTTCATCCTGTATGCACCATGGAATTGGAGTTTTTTCCATTACAAGGAGTGGCTCTACTCTTCCCGTGTTGACTATGGAACAATCTTGGCCCTCCCGTTTGGAAATTTTTTAAGAAGACTAGCCTGGCTTGTTGTTTTATGACTTATTTTTTGATTGGATGGTTGTATAATTTTCAACGATTTTGAGAACAGGCTCGCCCAGTTGGTCGTATGAGAGTCGTGTTGGTTGATATATAGTCACTGGATTGGTTATAATAGTGGTAAAACCTAAATTACCAGTTGCACTTTCAAAGCACACATCTACTCTCCTTATGTCGATAGCTTAGTGTTGTTAATGGAAAGGGCCTCTTCCCTGATTTGATTGCATGCGTGGGTATGCTTCATTGCTACAACTTGTAATGTTGTTGAGTTTTAAGATAGTGAAGAATTCTTTGGTAGATACATAGTCACTAGTTTTTGCACTGCTGATTATTTGAATGTTTAGCTAGCATTGGTGAAAATGCTTGACGTTTCTCATGTTGCGTTGTGTGTCTACAAAATAAATAATTGTCATGGTTGTTGGGGCTCAGAAATGTCCTATTTTCATCCACCTTTCCTTTCATTATTATTCACATTTCATCGCCCCATTAACCTTTCATGACATCATTTCCATAAATTCATTTGGGTTTCACCTTATTATTTTCCACTTTATTCATTTTAGTATTACAAGGGAATTTGTGATTAAATGTTAGAAAATCAACATGTTTTCAGATATATATCAAAAATGTGTGATCTTTGTAATGTATAGGAATAGTTGAAGGATTAATTCAAAATGACTTCTCAAATACTTCCTCCACCATTTCAAGATTTGAGGAGATAATTCAAGCCCGTTCCAAGGAGAAGATCATGGAGATTTGGTTGGAATATATTATCCAAGATATATGAGAGAGATATGTGAGGATTTGAAGGGATTATATTTTGAAATAATGGGAAGTAGGTTGAGAGAAAAGTGGATCTATAATAATGAGATGGTTATCTTATCTTCAAGGCTCTCATGTATAAAAGAGAGTGCTCTCTCTTCATGAGGATTCAAGTAATGTAGTAATCAAGCAATTAGAGTATGAAATTAGAGTAGTCATTAATGGTAGTCATTAGGATTTGAAAGAGAAAGGGATTCTTAGCTTTGATTCATGGATTTGGTTTTCATGTTTTCATTATTTTGTTATGAAGATTGATTTTATTATTATAATGTAAGATTGCTTCATTGGCGTGAGCTCACACATGTTGTTGTGTCATTCAATTCTTCACATGTTGTATTTTCTTTTCCTTCATGTAGTTCTCCGTTTCTATATTAATTCCATTTAATAAATTTCCCATTCTTAGAGTAATTTCATTTACACAATTAGATTAATTCAATTCCAAGTCATGTGTTTCACTTTCCTGCATTAGATTAATGATTCAATTTTAGTCGTGTGTTAGATTAATGATTCGATTTTAGTTGTAGCTTAAACATTAGATTAGATTAGTCATGCTTCAATCTTGCATATACTTTATGTGTGGTTCATCAGTTTACGAACCCCGGGTTGACAAATTAAATAGTTGGGCAAGTACTACAACTCAATTAATACAACATTAGTTCGACCCAATATAACGACTATTGTTCCCTTGTCACGATTGTTGTTCCTTTTTCAAGTAGTGTTGTTCATTTGAACGAAACAATTGTCGTTCCTTTTGTTACATTTGTTGTCCCTTTGCAAGGGTTGCATCTCTGGAGGACGGGTATTGAAAACAAAAGGTAAGAACCTACGTAGGCGACAAGTAAAATGCTTGTGCCAACACCTACCTTTGGAAGATGCATAGAGGTTATATTTTAGGACATATTTAGAGCCCAACATTTTGGCGCCATTGTCGGGGAAGCACGATGGATTGAGTTATTAGTTTTTTTTTTCATTTCAATTCATGCAAGTGTGATCTAGATGTGTTGGTAAGTTGTCATAGAAGCTCGTGAGAGGAGACTCCTTATGTTCTCCCTACCAACTAGGTAAAAGTAGTTTCAATTTCTGCAAATTTCAATTTATGGAAGAGTGTTTAATTTCTGCAAGTGTGATCTAGACATGTTTGTAAGGGGACATAGAATCTCGTGAGAGGAGACTCCTCATGTTCTCCCTACCAACTAGGTAGAACTAATTTCAATTTTTGCAAAATTAGTTTCAATTTCTGCAAGTGTGATTTACATGTGTTGGTTCTAAGGGTCATAGAACTACTTCAGTGTAGATTCCTCACCGTCCCTACCAACTATCAGGTACGTTTTAATTTCCACAACTGTGAAGAGTAATTTTTTTTTTTATTTTTTAGCAAGAGAAGTTTTTTAAGTTTTTCATTTTGATTTGGGTGTTGTAAGAATCCTTTTTTTAACATAATTTAACAATGAATTTAATCTTGGAACAAATCACTTGGATCCTACCAAAAGTCAGGGTCTCCTCTTCTCTAGAAGAAGAGATCTTGACAATAGCCAAAAGATTATTCACTCCTCCTGAGGCGAACAAAGAATCAACATAAGAAGAACCTTTCATATTTAATGAAGAACCATTAGGCACACAAGAGGTTGAGGAAGACAGCGAGGAGCTACTGCATGATCTGAGTAAGACAAATTACACCTACGAAAGACTGATCGAACGCTGGTTTCAAGCAAGTACTAGGCTAGTTTCACTTAGTTTTCTTCTTTATTTTGTTAATTTAGAACTTCAACAACTAATTTTGCACGCCCATACATATTCCCGACTGTCAATTGTGAAATTAAAAGATAAGATATTTTTATTACTATTGCATGCATGGCTACATTGGCTATTTGATTATACGTAACTAATCTATCGTTTCTAATTAGCGTAGTGTAGGTAGGGTTTTATTTTTCAATTTTTTTTATTTTTGCTAGAATAAGTATGCTCTCCTTCGCGCTTCATGTGATCATGAGGATCAAAAAGTAGGATGACTGATTGGTTGATCTCAGGAATATCAATTAATTGACGAAATGAAAAATTTTTCCTAATCTATTTTTTTTTCGTCTTCCATTTGCTCATAAATTTTTAAAGACTGCAAGATAATTTTTTATTTTTTATAATAGAAGAAATGGTTGCATATTCTTCTATCTGAAAATCAAAAACAATAAGTACGTTAAAAAAAATGAATAAAGGTCTGGAATTTATGCAAGATAAGGGGTAGGTGACAGATAACTCTCACACAACGACCCTCCCAAGATTTAATCTCATTTTTAAAACTTCAGCCTCGTTTATTCTTTTTTGGGTTTGTGTGCCATGTTCTTTTTATCTCCCTTATCCTATAAGAAATAACCCTACAAGAAAACATAAATATCATGAATGCACAGAAACCATGCATAAAATTGATTGAACAAATAAGAAATTTGCAAATTCTAAATCTGTTATAGCAAGACAAATATTTTCCATATAACCTCTACCTCTGTGCCAGTATTTGATGCTTTATGGATGGGGTAAACTGGTTCCTTCACTGCTTCTTTTTTACGGGATCTTATACTTACTATGTAACTGGCGATGCCATTTCCACTCGCTAAGAAAAAAACTTATCCTTTCAAGTTCTCTCGGATGCATCTGTTTTTACTGTACTTGGAATTGATGCCTCGCTCATGGTATTTGCTGAAGTTTTTTCGGATGGAACTGGAACTTAGTGAGCTGCTTCTGCTACTGGTCTTCATAATGAGCACATTTGTTGTATTCACTTTTTGCTAAAAACAAAGAAAATGTCAAGCGGAAAGAAGCAGAGTAGAAGTCCAAGACCATAAGCATATAATTATGACTCTCAGGAGGAATCTCAGCATCCTATGCCTACGTGTGAGTTCTCTGATAACTATGTGTTAACACTATCTGAGAGATATGGAGGCAATTACTTATTTTTAGTGATCACGAGATGGAGCAATGAATGAACATCATCTAACACAATTTTTGCCATAGGGGATCCACTTAGATGTTCAACTGAATAAAGATTTTTTTTTTTCCAAAGAGTTTATTCAAACAGCACGCATCTATAGTTCCAAGCCAGCACATCTGTACAGTTGGTTGTGTGATACTGGCAATTATGTGGCAGTTTTGTTGATGGAAATCAATGAAGATTTTTTGGTGATATTTCCAATTTGTCACGCTATATCAGGGTGACAGTTCTAACCATGTGCAACAGGTCATTTGCTTGTGTTTTCTTATATGTCAATGTTCTTTATACTGGGATACCTCGAGGATGGAAGAATGGAGCGACAGTTGTTGTGTTTGGATTCTTGGGTAAATGGAAATACCTCTATAAGAAATATGAAGTACATGCCATCCCTAAAATGGTGCATGTACAGCTCAGAAGAGATCCTCTCCATCTGAAAACTCCGGCTTCGTCTTTTTTTTACAAGTTGATAGACAATGGATCTAGTATGGTTAAGGCAGGATTTGTGGGGGAGGATGCTCCTCATGCAATTTTTCCCAGTATTATTGGTAGACCAAGGCACATGGGCGTCATGGTTGGTATGGGGCAGAAGGATGCATATGTTGGTGATGAAGCTCAGTCAAAGCGTGGCATTCTATCTCTCAATTATCCAATTGAGCATGGTATTGTGACCAAGTGGGATGATATGGAGAAGATTTGGAATTGGCCCTTGCACGGGCTTTGCAAGAATAGGAAATGGCATATATTTTTCTTCGAAGGAATGCATAATCTAGTGAATATGAGACTTCTGGAAGTGGTAATTGTGATCACGAATATTATATAGATGATAGTGGTGAGAATGAAGATGAGGCTGATGCTAATGCCAATGAATTTGAAATGGAAGCATTGGTTGATGATGACCATGAAGAGGTTGATGCATCTTTATTTGAAAGTGATGAAGCATATGCTAGGGCACATTAGAAAGTTGAAGACCGTTTATTAATAGCTCAAATGATGGATTTGGCTGGCATTAATGACCGAGAGGTCTTTCCCCAGATTTGATTTCTTTTTTTCCTTTGTCTAAATTTGTGCCAGAAAGTCCAAGTTCAAGCAACTTTGAGCGGTGTGTTATATGTCATCTAGACCCTACCTTTTACTGAATCACCAACTTCAAACACCTGAAAGTTGAAGTGGATCGTTATCAATCTGAAGTTGAAACCTTGCAGGCTGAAAGGGATAGAATTTTGCATCGTGACAAGGAAACCTACTTGAAATTTGAATCATCTGAGGTTGCAAGGAGGGCAGCTGGAGTTTATGTGGAGGAAAGTTGGGATAAAGAGGAAAATACTGATATTTTTTTCCATATGATGCCCTTCTATTCTTATGACCAGCCACATACATGTGGACTAGAGCCTGTTATATGTTGTCAGTTTGACTTTGGTAGGATGCCTGGTTTTGGCTATGGAGCTTGCCCATGGGGATACAATCCAGTTGAGACTACTTCTGTGAATGTGCAAGAAAGAGACTTGAAGCTCTTGGATCAGTACAAAATTTTTTTTATCTTGTACAAAACAAATACCCTTCTTGTGCCTTTAGGAGACGATTTTCACACCATGGTGGAGGAATCAGAAGCTCAATATAGGAATTATCAGACACTATTCGACTATGTAGGTAACCGTTGTATACAACCACTTCGGACCAGGCCTCACGCAAAGGATGTCAAGGTGTTGATATGGGTACGTGCACGTAGCCAATAACAACTACGCAAAATGGGGAATATATGCAATTGCAAGAAGCATGCATCCCGCATGCATCCCACCATCATAAGTGAAAATAAATTTGTTCATGGCCCCAGACGAGGAGTATTGGCAACAAGATTTTTGAAACACGATGGTTGGTTTCAGATCCATGCATATTTGCAATATTCTGGTATAGCTGTGATGCTACTTCCAGATTGCTTTTTGTTGCAGCTGAACTCAGAGGATTTCACATAGAATCTCTACATGTGAAGTTTGGTGTGGTAACTATTTTTTTGGCATGTTGGCAGCTAGTCAATGCTTACTTGTGCAAAGAATTTTGGAAAATGGACAACAAAGCCCAGACTTACAATGTTCGGGCGACACAAACTTCTGGAGCATTCATGGTGGTCTGCGCTATAGGTATATGAAACTTAACTTGTTTGTTTTGTTTTATTTGTTTTTTTATTATTATTCTTTTGTTTTATTATAAAACAATTATAATAACACTTTTTTTTTTGTTTTATTATAAATAATTTCATTTTTTTTATAATAACAAAAAAACATATATTGTTTGTTTTTATTTCTTTTCTTTTATTATAAACACACACACACAAACACACACACACACACATAAAATAATCATATGTGTATAGTAATAAAATTAGGTCAAACATAATAATAATAAATAAATAAATAAATTATAAAAGATAAAAACAAATTATAAAAATTAAAACAACAAAAACAAATAACACTGCAAATGGGCGTTTTTATAAATTCCTGAAAACAAATGGAAACATGTTTTTGCGATTTTACACTAATCAAGCAATCAACAATTCAACAAGTGTGTGTGCAATGATCACGACAATAGGTATAAAACACATTTTATTTACTTTGTCACATTTGTCTTCATTTTGCATGTTATATTTTCGAACATCTCACAAGTTTTCATGCAGGATTTGTACTAAGTTTTTTCAGGAGCGCAGTCGATCTCATCTTGTTGCTGAAGTGATTTTAAAAAATCACAAATTTTTTTGAAACAAGATATTCTTCCTTGACTGCTTGAAGGAGTTATTACTCATCATAAACATCCTGATGTTTGTTGTTACACAAAAACATTTTCATAAACCCATTTGCATCATGAATGTCTTCCTCCATTTCTCCTTCAAAGCAGATTGGTCATCCCTGTGTTGAAGCCCATCTTCCATTGAATTATCCTTCATGAATTGGCACATGCCTAAATTTCTAAGTAGCATACATCTCTTTAGCTTTTTCAGTTCAGTTTTCCTTGTCAATAAAACTATCCAACTCCCTTTCCATGACTACATTGCCTTTCCATACACACTACTACTATTGAGCTATTTTCATTTATAGTCCTACCACTCTTTTTATCAGAACTCACGTTGATTGATGTGAGATTCCTAAAGGCCCACCTTTCAACAAGTCTTGCCCCATTGACCTCAACATCTTATCTGGGATATAAACTAGAGTCCATTTTTAGTACTTGGAGGATTTCATGCCTTAATGGCAAGTTCTCTCGCTAACAATCATGGGAATACATCAATGTCCCTTGATCTTCAGATCTTGCAAGTGGCTCGACATCATCTCATTCATTCACACTTCGCAAGATGTACTCGGGTACCTTGGTACTCATTGACATCAATGATGAGTTGCCTCGCATTGGTTAACGACATTCATCAATGGCTGGTAATCCAATGACTTATTTTCATGCTTGACATCGACACATTCATTCGCATGACTAGAATTGTACCATCGGGTTTAGAAGAAGGTGAATACTATACACTTTTCATGACTCTATCAACAGTTATAGCAGCATGACTTCAACCATATGAGAGAACCACAGTTCCACTTTCATACTTTTCTTTTCAATGATTCATTCAACAATAGTTCAGATTCCTCCACTTCACATTCTCTGATCCAACAGACAACAGTTTCCGCTACAGAAGTAGTCACTTTTCACATGATCCTGCAGCAGTGACATCTTCCATTCTCTAGCAGCCGCATTATCCATATTCCTTTTGCATAGTTCATCAACATTTTGGGTAAGTGGAGGTATGTTATTTTCTAAACTTTAATCATGTAATTCCTCAACTGCTCGCAATGAATAATCTGGAAAAATCCCTCACACAGTTCCCTTTCCTTTTCACTTCTATGAATTATGCCACGTTGCATGAGGACATACAACAATTTAAGTTGGGGGGTAGGGGAGTTTATTAACTATCATCACTCCATTTTTCCACGACCATCATTCCATTTTTCGTCTCATTTACCATTTATGAACATTTCTTTTCCAGTGATACTCTGTTGCACTTTGCTTCATACGCATTGTTATACATATTGGCATGATTCACAAATATACAAAAAAAGGGCTTTCTTATACTCAATGATGTTTCCTTATGCACATTAATAGCATATATTTTCCAGTAAGAACATGGGAAAATTATTATCATAACAACAAGAGAACAAATAACGAAATGAATGTTGATAACACAAGAACCAAGATTCTTTATATTCATGGTTGTCACACAAGAACCGACCATAAGAAAATGTTATTTGTTACTCATGTAAATCCCATCCTGGAAACATTTATTATCATCACTCAAAGCCAACACTCATATGCCAAAATTGCTTGAGAATATCCATGCATGGTTGATGAGGACATGCAACAAGTTAAGTTGGGGGGTATGTTAGGGCTCAGAAATGTCCTATTTTCATCCACCTTTCCCTTCATTATTATTCACATTTCATCACCCCATTAACCTTTCATGACATCATTTCCATAAATACATTTGGGTTTCACCTTATTAGTTTGCACTTTATTCATTTTAGTATTAAAAGGGAATTTGTGATTAAATGTTAGAAAATCGAAATGTTTTCATATATATATCAAAAATATGTGAGCTTTGTAATGTGTAGGAATATGTGAAGGATTAATTCAAAAGGACTTCTCGAATACTTCCTCCACCATTTCAATATTTGAGGAGATAATTCAAGCCCATTCCAAGGAGAAGATCATGGAGATTTGGTTGGAATATCTTATCCAAGATATATGAGAGATATATGTGAGGATTTGAAGGGATTATATTTTGTAACAATGGGAAATAGGTTGAGAGAAAAGTGGATCTGTAATAATGAGAGTGTTATCTTATCTTCAAGTCTCTCATGTATAAAAGAGAGTGCTCTCTCTTCATGAGGATTCAAGTAATGTAGTAATCAAGCAATTAGAGTATGAAATTAGAGTAGTCATTAATGGTAGTCATTATGATTTGAAAGGGAAAGGGATTCTTAGCTTTGATTCATGGATTTGGTTTTCATGCTTTCATTATTTTTTTATGCAGATTGATTCAATTATTATAATGTAAGATTGCTTCATTGTTCTGAGCTCACGCATGTTGTTGTGTCATTCAACTCTTCACATGTTGTATTTTATTTTCCTTCATGTAGTTCTCCATTTCTAGATTAATTCCATTTATGCAATTTCCCATTCTTAGAGTAATTTCATTTACGCAACTACATTAATTCAATTCCAAGTCATGTGTTTCAATTTCCTGCATTAGATTAATGATTGAATTTCAGTCATGTGTTAGATTAATGATTCGATTTTATTTGTAGCTTAAACATTAGATTAGACTAGTCCTGCTTCAATCTTGCATATACTTTGTGTGTGGTTCATCAGTTTATGAACCCTGGGTTGACAAATTGAATAGTTGGGCAAGTACTACAACTCAATTAATACAACATTAGTTCGGCCCAATATAACGAATTTCGTTCCCTTGTCACGATTGTTGTTCGTTTTGCAATTAGTGTTGTTCATTTTAACGGAACAATTGTCGTTCCTTGTGTTATGTTTGTTGTCCCTTTGCAGGGGTTGCATCTTTGGAGGATGGGTATTGAAAACATAAGGTAAGAACTTACATAGGCGATAAGTAAAATGCTTGTTCCAACGCCTACTTTTGGATGATGCATAGAAGCTATATTTTAGGACATCTTTAGAGCCCAACATTGTGGTGCCATTGCCGGGGAAGCACGATGGATTGAGGTATTAGTTTTTTTTTCATTTCAATTCATGCAAGTGTGATCTAGACGTGTTGGTAAGGGGTCATAGAAGCTCATGAGAGGAGACTCCTCATGTTCTCCCTACCAACTAGGTAAAAGTAGTTTCAATTTCTGCAAATTTCAATTTATGCAAGAGTGTTTAATTTCTGCAAGTGTAATCTAGACATGTTGGTAAGGGGACATAGAAGCTCATGAGAGGAGACTCCTCTCGTTCTCCTTACCAACTAGGTAGAAGTAATTTCAATTTCTGCAAGATTAGTTTCAATTTCTACAAGTGTGATATACATGTGTTGGTTCTAAGGGTCATAGAGTTGCTTCAGTGTAGATTCTTCATTGTCCCTACCAACTATCAGGAACGTTTTAATTTCCACAACTATGAAGAGTATTTTTTTTTTATGTTTTATTAAGAGCATTTTTTAAAGTTTTTTATTTTGATTTGGGTGTTATAATTATCCTCTTTTTAACATTATTTAACCATGAATTTAAGCTTGGAACAACTCACTCAGATCCTACCAAAAGTCGGGGTCTCCTCTTCGCTGGAAGAAGAGATCTTGACAGCAGCCAAAAGATTATTCACTCCTCCTGAGATGAACGAAGAATCAACATACGAAGAACCTTTTGATATTTAACGAAGAACCATTAGGCTCACAAGAGGTCAAGGAGGACAGTGAGGAGCTACCGCATGATTTGAATAAGACAAATTACGCATACGAAAGCTTGATCAAACGCTGGTTTCAAGAAAGTACTAGGTTAGTTTCACTTAGTTTTCCTCTTTATTTTGTTAATTTAGAATTTCAACAACTAATTTTTCACACCCATACATACTTCCGACTGTCAATTGCAAAATTAAAAGATAACATATTTTTATTTCTATTGTGTGCATGGCTACATTGGCTGTTTGATTATACGTCAATAATCTATCATTTCTAATTAGCGTAGTGTAGGTAGGGTTTTATTTTTCAAGTTTTTATTTTCGCTAGAATAAGTATGCTCTCCTCCGCACTTTGTGTGATCGTGAGGATCATAAATTAGGATGAATGATTGGTTGATCTCAGGAATATCAATTAATTGATGAAATAAATGTTTTTGCCTAATCTATTTTTTTTTTCATCTTCCATTTGCTCATAAATTTTTAATGCCTGCAAGATAATTTTTTATTTTTTATAATAGAAGAAATGGTTGTGCATGCTTCTATCTGCAAATCAAAAGCAATAAGTACGTTAAAAAAAAAATGAAAAATAAGGTCTGAAATTTATGCAAGATAAGGGGCAGGTGACAGATAACTCTCACACAATAGCCCTCCCAAGATCCAATCTCGTTTTTAAAACTTCAGCCTGGTTTTATTTTTTTTTGGTTTTCACACCATGTTCTTTCTCTTGCCCTTATCCTGTAAGAAATAACCATGCAAACAAACAAAAATATCATGAATGCGCAGAAACCATGCATAAAATTGATCGAACAAATAAGAAATTTGCAAATTCTAAATCTGTTATAGAAAGCCAAATATTTTCCATATAACCTCTACCTCTGTGCCCAGTATTTGATGGATGGGGTAAACTGCTTCCTTCGCTCCTACTTTGCTACAGGATATTATACTTACTATGTAATTGGTGATGCCATTTCCACTCACTAAGAAACAAACTTATCCTTTCGAGTTCTCTTAGATGCATCTATTTTTACTGTACTTGGAATGGATGCCTCACTCATGGTATTTGTTGGAGTTTTTTCGAATGGAACTAGAACTTAGTGAGCTGAATATGCTACTGGTCTTCATTATGAGCACATTTGTTGTATTCACTTTTTGCTAAAAACAAAGAAAATGTCAAGCAAAAAGAAATAGAGCGGAAGTCCAAGACCATGAGCATATAATTATGAAACTTAGGAGGAATATGAGCATCCTATGCCTACGTATGAGTTCTCTGATAACTATGTGTTAACACTATTTGAGAGATATGGAGGCGGTTACTTATTTTTAGTGATCACAAGATGCAACAATGAATGAACATCATCTAACGCAATTTCTTCCATAGGGGATCCACTTGGACGTTCAACTGAATAAAGATTGTTTTTTTCTAGAGAGTTTATTCAAATAGCCCGCGTCTACAGTTCCAAGCCAACACATCTGTATAGTTGGTTGTGTGATACTGGAAATTATCTGGCAGTTTTGTTGATGGAAATCGATGAAGATTTTTCGACGATATTTCCAAACCTTCACGCTATATCAGGGAAAAAGTTCTAACCATGTGCAACAGGTCATTTACTTGCGTTTTCTTATATGCCAATGTTCTTTCTACTGGGCTACCTCGAGGATGGCAGAATGGAGCGACGGTTGCTG
>JASDQU010010775.1:160659-182758 GCA_032191745.1 Picea mariana | reverse complement strand
TCTAGTATGTTCCTAGTCCTACTATATCTTCTCGTGAGTCCAAAGTTCATAATGAAATTCCCACAATAATTCAAGGATATATACCAAAGTGATATCCAATCTTTATACCCTCTATTCAAACATGATGTGTTAAGTTATGTGTTCCATAAACTTTGTGGCATTAGTTGTGCCATTAAACACTAGTGGATATTTAATCTCTAAATGAATCCACTTAATGGAATTTGGTAGTGTGCATATTTGTGTCAATTAATTCTCATACTTCCTAGGTGGCCCAAAAGTAATGGACACTTTGGAATAAATGACATAGGATAATACTATTCTCCAACTCAACTTTTCACTAGCAGTTGGATTAATGTAGTCTTACAACTATTCTATGGTGAGAATATCGAAAAACACCTTCATCCAATACTTCTTCTATAACAAATATCGAATAACAAATGTATTTCCCTACATTATATCCAATGGATATACCATCCAATAACCCCTCTTATCAAATGACATCATTATCAAATTCCCAATCAATCCATTACAATACTAGGTATGAATATTTGTCATCTACTATGTCAATGAATACAAAGTAAGCATAAATATTCACACAATCGAGATTAAATTCCATCTCGCCAATTTGACAATGGGGAAAATGTGTGATTGGTTCACCAACTACCACTAGAATGGAAAGTGGGCCCAATTTTGTCATCCCATGAGTTCCCTTGATTACTTTAGTAGGATGTTAACATCCAACCCAAAGTTGAGCATAACTTCTCACACTTCATATAATTGAATCAATGCATTTAAGATAAATTATTTTCCATACCTTGTTCACTAGACATGTTTTAAGGGCCTATCTTGTGCCTCTATTGGTGACTCTAAAATTGTCCCAAGGACCTCCCTTAACTTTTTTGTGGATTCATCATTGTCTATTATCTATAGAAAACTTTTCAAAAATTATTTGACTTCATCTTCCACTATATATACTAGTAGAATCATGCATTGGCTTAGTGGCCAAATTATGGAAGGTTTTCTATTTATTGCATTCATAGTAACTATGTTTATAGCATGAATAGCTTCCTGCATCACCTTAATTACATATTTAAAGTCACCTTTCTTTCATAGTACATCAAACCTTAGTGCCCACTATAAAGCTTGATATATGGGTCCTTGATTTGCATCTCTCATGTTTGTGCTAGAATTGGCTCCAAACTTGGTGACAATATTGATCCCAATGTAGGCACAACCTACTATATTTTCACCATGGATATAAAGCTCACAATTCACCATATTATCACTACTCTATCTCATGTATTGTTCCTTCCATTTATTAATCAATTGTACATAATCATGTGTATTATGTATTGTCTTTTGATAGTACCCACATCAAGGATGGTGAGGATATAAGTAATTCCTTTCAATAAACCTCACTTCATAATAATTATAAAATCATGGTGGGAGATGATCCACTTAATTCCATGGATCCATATTACGCTAATTCTAATTATGTCCCCCATCCACTCCCATAGTTGAATCCATTGTTTTAGAATATCTCATGAATCCCAACATCCAACTTCTCATGTAGAATTTGTTTTTAAAACCTACAGGAGGGTTCAAAATATCGACAAAATTTCATCGCAAGGTAATGATTAGGTTTTAGTCTGACAAGGATTTTCATCGCTATTGCCACGAAATTTTGTCACACTTTTCCATGGTTTTGCGTAGCATCTGTGTCGTACATTTTTTCTCTACCAAAAGTTTTCATCACTATTGCCATGCTTTTTCATTGCAACTTTCTACACTTTTGCATCACACATATGGAATCTGTGTCATAATCTGTTGGTAAGTTTTTTACTTTGGCACAATTTTTCGTCCCTATTGCGATGAAGTTTCGTCACTATTTCCATGCTTTTTAAGGTAAACCTATCTTGAGGATGATGACACGTGGAGGTATTATTTCATTGCTGTTTCCACGAATACCTGGTTTGTGGATATAGCGACGAAAAAAGTTCCACGAAAAATAGTGTTTTCTTGCATGGAAAGTGCGACGGATATGTGTGGCAATAACAATGAAAAATCGTGGCAAATTTGGTCATATGTAGTAGTGAAACATAGGGTGTTATTACTGTCTACTTTTCTTTAGCCAAGTAAAGTTTGAAAATGCTTGAGTAAGATCAATTCATATATTTTCCTCAACATTTATAATGGCGACCATATTGGGGACATCTTCGGTATCTCTTCAGTTAATACTTATATTTGATTTTCATCGATACATATTTCTTTTCAAAAATTGATTCTTTGTCTATTTTGCTATTAATGATTGTTCCTGTTGCAAGGCATCCCAATATTGAGCCCGGTCTTCAAGACCAGACCAAAATTTCTTTGAACCTGTTTAACACCATTCTAGACACTACCAATACCCGTGCCGAACTTAACCATTCTTGGGTAGCAATTTGACAAGATATTAGTGCTCAAGAACAGTTGGAGGATAGATGTAGACATCCTAGAAATCAATAGTAAACCTTTGTTTCTTCGAGATTTGGCCTTTATTTCATGTCCTTAGACTCTCGTTCTTCTAGACAAAGAAGAGTCTTATCACCCGAAATCAATCCTATTGCTGAAATATGCAGAAGAAACATTGTGTTATCTTTCCAAAAAAGTTCTCTAAGGAGAACTTTATATGATTCATTCATCTCGTCTTTCTTTCTCTCATATGTCATCCACAAGATGGCATCTAGTGGTGGCTCTAGTTACACTGGAAGTTCTCCATCTTCCCAATATTCATCGTCATCGGTGGTTGATAGCTTCTACAACCACCACATCTAGGTCCAATCTACTACAAACCCCACCAAAGACATTAAAAAGTATGGGCTTTTTTAGTTCGAAGAAGATGCCATAGCCACACCATGGCATGTGTCCTCTCCTCTTAACTTAGCACTTGCAACTCGCCCACTTCCTAAGTTTAAAGAGAATTTGCCTAAGTTTTTAGGAAATAACACTGTCAGTACTAATGAACACCTAGTGGCATTTTCTAATGCTTGTCATAACATAGGGGCCAACGACAATGACACCTACATGCGCTTGTTTGTCAATTACTTTGACCTTCCTCCTAAGATCCTGTCTACTTGGGAGGAGTTAATCTATTGGTTCCAATCCACTTATGGGAAATCCAAAAGCCCCACCGAGAAGTTGAGGGAATACAATAATGTCACTTATAAATGTGGTGAGACCATCAAATATTTCAACTTGCATTTCACCAAGTTGTACAATTAGATCCCTGAACTTATAAGCCCTTATAACCAAGCTGCTTTTATGCATTACTACAATGAATTTCCTTCTCCCTACCATCATAGGCTTGAGGAAAAAGACATTTATAATCTTAGTTTCTCTCTGCATACTTTTTCAGAGTATGAATAACAGATTGAAAGAAATGGTCTTACCAAGGGAGAATTAGTTAGACAGACAGACATGTTCACTCTCTTACAACTAGTACAAGATATGAACAATTGTATGATAGCATTCGAGCGGAAGGGTGTTGTATCCCTTCTCACCCCTGGAGATTCATCCTTTTATGCACCACCCTTTAGAAATCCAATTGAAATCATTTTCATCCTAAAGCTATCCTGCCTCGGACTTGGTGTAACTTTTTCGAGGAACACCACAAAGAAATGACATGTGAGGTAAAGAAGAGTGCCAGAGATAAGATATTTGGTAAGAGATCAGAAGCTATGATCGTTGTCCTAGACTTTGCAGAGCCAGAGGATGTCATGGTTATTAACACTAGGAACAAATCCTATGCTCCAAAGGGTAAATTTGATCCTCCACATAGTTCTTCTAACCCTAGCTCATCCTCAACCGCTGCTACGCCCTAGGTTCCTAAAATTTCTGAAAGTCAAGGAATCACTCCTCCTCTTTCCTCTTCCAAATACAATATCTTGAATCAATTGGCCAACATCAAAGCAGATGCAACCCTCCTAGACATGGTTTCCATCCTTGAACAACAGATGCATCTGAAAAAAATCATGGAAAGAAAATTTTCCATTGTAGCCAATATTTCTGAAGAGGTAGACGAAAAAGATTCTTCTGTAAATAAAGTAGGTGTACATAAATTTATNCCCCCCCCCCTTTTTATATTTCTATAAATATCATGGATAAGATTGCTCATTGATGGTGGTTGAGGCCCAAGTGTCATGTCAAATATTATTATGGAAGAGATAGGCTTGTCATGTACAAACGAAAATGCCAGAAGCATGCTCTCCTATAATAGTCTACAAAAAACAACCATAGGAAAGATTAAAGATGTAACCTTAGTTTTATGTGCTCATCTTGAGATAAGGACAACCCTCAACATTCAGGTGATTGATATGCATGTGAGCAATTATTCAATTATATTGGGGAGCGATTGGCAAGCCCTAATAGGTGGATACCTCTCACTCGACGAGACACACTTATCCATTCCTCGGAATGGTAAGAATATTATAGTCCTTAGAGAAGGAATAATTCCACCCTACATAGAGAGTGTTCTACAATCTAGCGTAAACTATATCGAAGAAAACGTAGGAGTGTATTCCATCTTTATTGAAGAGGATAATATTCTTCTGGAAGGAATTGATTCAGATGATGAATTATGGCATCTGCACTTTGATGGTTCACACTCTAACGAAGGTAACGGGGCTGGTATTATCATGGTTTCCCCTACAGGAAAAATTCATAATCTTTCATACATGTTGGAGTTTTCTTGTTCAAACAATGGCGCTAAATTCGAAGCTTTATTGTTAGGCATTGATAACGCCCTTAATCTTGGTTGTGGTCACCTTTCAGTTTTTGGAAATTTTGAGCTTGTTGTGAACCTGATACGTAAGACATGCTCTCCTAGCGACAAGTTGATGGAACAATACTCCCAAACTGTTTGGGCACTTGTCTTCAACCTTATATCTTTCAACATCACTCATGTTAAGAAGGAGTTGAATTCAATAGCTAATCGATTAGCTATTTTTGTAGCCTCTCTTACTCAACAACGCTTTCCTCGCTGGCCTGATTGTGCTTTCCAATCTTTACATCATCCATCCATTTATGAAAATGAAGGATTCTTGAAGGCCATCTCTAACGATGAGATCATTTGTGTTTTCATTTGAAATGAACCTCTTAATCCCGAGGAGATTATATCTGTGGAAAATAATAAGATTCCTGGGGGCTTGAATCCTCTTGAGATTTCATTTTCTTTGAGTGTTGTAGGCAATAAATAAAAACAAAAATAAGAGGAGTTACAGAAGAAGGTGATTGAAACCATCCTTCTGAACATTAGGACATTTGAACCTTCAACCAATGTTAAAATAAATGTCCAATGTTCTGGTAAAGAAGAGATGAGGTCCACCAGACTATTTGGTGAATCTCAAAAGGTTTTTTCATGGTCTTATGAGGATTTTTGTGGTTTTGATCCTAGTCTTGTTCAGCATATTGTAAAACTAGCTAGGAAAAACCCAGAATTTGCTAACTCTACACTAGAAGCACCCTTTCAAAGGGATTTGAGAGATTTCTCAAGGGATGGAATGTTTTTTTCAGCCCACCCTCAATGGGTCTCAATTTGGAAATCGGCCTCGGGGACCACTGATAATATCAAAACCTGTATTATTCTTCAAACTTGCAGGCAAGCGATTATGAGAAATCCCTTTCCCCCTCTCAATATTGAAATGTTTTTACAACACGGTGTAGAGTCATAGTTAAGACCCTTACTTGATAGTCTATTTCGTTACAAGAGAATCAAAGTAAAAGGGGAAAATGTTCAAAAAACCACTTTCATTGCTAATTGTGATACCATGACTTACAAATGTCGTATTTTTAGCTTACTTGATACATGTACTGCTTTAAAAAAAACTATGCACATGAATCTCTATGAATTGGCTAGTCTCCATCTCTATCATGATGAGCTAATTGTGTGTGTCAAGGGAATGATGATTACATCATATTTCTAGATGATCATTCCTTTCCAAATTGATTTTGTCTTGGATACTAATTCTTATATCTCAAAATATTTACAGGAGCGATTGTTTCCCTACAACACTAACAACCCTTGCTTGAAATATTGCAAGGAACCAACATGAAAAGTTCTAATGCTGTCTGGATTTTGCTGTATACTAGTAGCCTAGCTATGCTTTCAATTTTTGTGCCTCTTTTCTACACTTACAATACCTTGATTTTTTCCTTCTAAGTTAAGTTTTCTTTCCTTGTTGTTTTTCAAATTGAGTCTTTTACTGCTGCTATTTTAAATTTTGCATTATTACTTCTGTTGCAATTTTTGTCTTTATGATATTTTAGTGTTTGGTCAAGATAGAATGTTGGATCAATTCTGCTACAGTGACACTCCTATAAAGAATTGTTATTCGATAACAATCAATATTACATAGGTGTCAGGATGCTCCTCTGAAGGACCCTTGAAATTGTTACATTTTTTCACTGTTGTCTTATAAAGAATTGGATATCTCCCACTTATTCTTTCCATTTCCTCGTCCATCGATATTTTAAGGGAAAGTCTAAATTTTCCCTCCTTAGAGGTTAGAGAGAAGGTTCTAGTCAAATAATTATGCATACAGTGGTAAAAACCCCTCATACGTAACACTTTCAAATGATTATGCATACAGTGGTAAATACCCCTCATACTTAACACGTTTCATGAATTATTCCCAAATTCTCGGTCATCTTTCCATTAAAACCGCTCACTTCCCCCTATTGCATAATCATCTGAGTTATGTCTTCTTGACCTGTTGTTTTGGTCCACGAAACCATGAGTCTTGAGCTCTAAATATGTTAAAAACAAGTTTCCTTGTGGAGTTGCCAGTTTTTTGATGATTGAAAATGTCAACGAAGTTTCACCCGCAAAGTGTTGCTAAAGCCTATTATTATAAAAACTAAATAATACTAGTAGGTGGGACCCCCTTGAGCTATTGGAGATTTTTTATGTTGAGATGATGTGCGGCACGACTCACATGGTTGATGAAGATCTTGTTGTTATTGGTTATGAATTGATCTTATGAAAGTTTGATTCCTTATGTTACTACAACCTATGTTATTCATTAATGTCACTGTTGTCTATTATTATCGCACCTGCATAAAAAACATGTTAGTAAAATTACATGAAGGCCAATTTTGATAGAGGCAAAATACTAGAACAAATGTAGGGGAAGGGGACCTAGTTCTGCAATATTACATGTGAATAACTTAAAGGAAGTGAGAAACAATTGCAAGGAGAAGATTTAAAATCTATCCTAACTATACTACATGCATGAAAATGCTTGATGATTATTGTTAATCCCTAGATAGAAATTAAATGGTTATGAAATTGTGATTGAATTACATGTTTAATATGCATGTGGTGTGAAATGTTGGTGGCACACTTGGCAAGGTGATAGTACTAATGGTCGTGCAATGGTTAATTGAATTATGTGGCCAATCCACATATGGTCTATTTGGATATATTGAACGTCGGTGGCTCATTTGAAAAGATGGTGAACGCTAATGGTTATGCGATTTTGTTTGAGTTATATATTAAGAAATTGGATATATGATATGGAAAGCACCTTTGGCAAGTAACATATGCAGATTCCAACACAAAGTTAAATTACTGGCGTTAATTGGAAGCTGGTTGGGATGTACTGATGAGTAAATGAATTGTGGGTGGAGGCGACATGTATTTAATGCATGCCACCTTTACCCCTATTGTTCACCACCACTCTAATCGGGCTATTGTTTGATCTTTCTACTGTGGTTATGATCCAAAATTTTAGCAGGGAGGAACTGCTCGACCAACTCTCGTTTTAAGGAATTCGATTATAGGTATGTCTTTTTTTGGCCATTCGTGGCTCTGCTTTGGTTATGAAATGATTACTGGCTCATGTTTATGGGTTTGTCTTTTCCTATGTGATGCAACTGTGTGAAGTTTGGGTTCTTAGATTGAAGAGTGGATGGTTATTCCTGTAACAATTTTGAGTTCATCAAGGTTATTAGTCGTCCTAGGTGATAGCCCTTTGTTATCACTGTTGTTTGGTTGAAGGTTTTTTGTTTAGTCTTGGGCAGATATCTATCTCCATGAACTATCACTAAATCTATTCTTTGGCTTTCATGGGTTTAATGGTCGAATGATTTCTGTGTCAGTATGTTTTTTTCACTTTGACATTGGTTAATTACACCCCCAGGGGTCACAAAATGAGGTTCTTGCTCTTCCTCAGTCCTGTCTTCACCTCTATGTTGTGATTGTTGACCAAAGAGCATGAGTGTTATGCCCTATGTGTGTTAAATAACCTTTTCCAGGCCATCCTAGAGCTCTACCTTTTAGTTATGGCCCTTGTGATGGATTTGTGCCTAATCACGAATGAGTCGTGGTTCGTCCTGTATGCACCATGGCCTTGGATGTTTTTCCATTACAAGGAGTGTCTCTACTCTTCCCATATTGACTATGGAACAATCTTGGCCCTCCCGTTTGGAAATTTTTTAAGAAGACTAGCCTGGCTTGTTGTTTTACGACTTGTTTTTTGATTGGATGGTTGTATAATTGTCAACGATTTTGAGAACGGGCTCGCCCAATTGGTCGTATGAGAGTCATGTTGGTTGGTATATAGTCACTGGATCGGTTATAATAGGGGTAAAACGTGAATTACCAGTTGCACTTTCAAAGCACACAGCTACTCTCCTTATGTCGATAGCTTAGTGTTGTTAATGGAAAGGGCCTCTGCCTTGATTTGATTGGATGCGTGGGTATACTTCATTGATACAACTTGTAAGGTTGTTGAGTTTTAAAACAGTGACGAGTTCTTTGGTAGATACATAGTCACTAGTTTTTGCACTATTAATTATTTGAATGTTTAGCTAGCATTGGTGAAAATGCTTGACGTTTCTCATGTCGTGTTGTGTGTCTGCAAAATAAATAATGGTCATGGTTGTTGGGGCTTAGAAATGTCCTATTTTCATCCACCTTTACCTTCATTATTATTCACATTTCATCGCCCCATTAGCCTTTCATGACATCATTTCCATAAATACAATTGGGTTTCACCTTATTATTTTCCACTTTATTCATTTTAGTATTAAAAGTGAATTTGTGATTAAATGTAAGAAAATCAACATGTTTTCATATATATATCAAAAATGTGTGAGCTTTGTAATGTGTAGGTATAGGTGAAGGATTAATTCAAAATGACTTCTCGAATACTTCCTCCACCATTTCAATATTTGAGGAGATAATTCAAGCCCATTCCAAGGAGAAGATTATGGAGATTTGGTTGGAATATCTTATCCAAGATATATGAGAGAGATATGTGAGGATTTGAAGGGATTATATTTTGAAATAATGGGAAATTGGTTGAGAGAAAAGTGGATCTGTAATAATGAGATGGTTATCTTATCTTCAAGGCTCTCATGTATAAAAGAGAGTGCTCTCAATTCATGAGGATTCAAGTAATGTAGTAATCAAGAAATTAGAGTATGAAATTAGAGTAGTCATTAATGGTAGTCATTAGGATTTGAAAGACAAAGGGATTCTTAGCTTTGATTCATGGATTTGGTTTTCATGATTTCATTATTTTTTTATGAAGATTGATTTTATTATTATAATGTAAGATTGCTTCATTGGCATGAGCTCACACATGTTGTTGTGTCATTCAACTCTTCACATGTTGTATTTTCTTTTCCTTCATGTAGTTCTCCATTTCTAGATTAATTCCATTTAAGCAATTTCCCATTCTTAGAGTAATTTCATTTACACAATTAGATTAATTCAATTCTAGGTCGTGTGTTTCACTTTCCTTCATTAGATTAATGATTCAATTTCAGTCGTGTGTTAGATTAATGATTTGATTTTAGTTGTAGCTTAAACATTAGATTAGATTAGTCATGCTTCAATCTTGCATATACTTTGTGTGTGGTTCATCAGTTTACGAACCCCAGGTTGACAAATTAAATAGCTGGGCAAGTACTACAACTCAATTAATACAACATTAGTTCGACCCAATATAATGACTATCGTTCCCTTGTCACGATTGTTGTTCCTTTTTCAAGTAGTGTTGTTCATTTGAATGGAACAATTGTTGTTCCTTTTGTTACATTTGTTGTCCCTTTGCAAGGGTTGCATCTCTGGAGGACGGGTATTGAAAAAAAAAGGTAAGAACCTACGTAGGCAACAAGTAAAACGCTTGTGCCAACACCTACCTTTGAATGATGCATAGAGGTTATATTTTAGGACATATTTAGAGCCCAACATTTTGGTGCCATTGCCGAGGAAGCACGATGGATTGAGGTATTAGTTTTTTCTTCATTTCAATTCATACAAGTGTGATCTAGACGTGTTGGTAAGTTGTCATAGAAGCTCTTGAGAGGAGACTCCTCATGTTCTCCCTACCAACTAGGTAAAAGTAGTTTCAATTTCTGCAAATTTCAATTTATGGAAGAGTGTTTAATTTCTACAAGTGTGATCTAGACATGTTGGTAAGGGGACATAGAAGCTCGTGAGAGGAGACTCCTCATGTTCTCCCTACCAACTAGGTAGAATTAATTTCAATTTCTGCAAGATTAGTTTCAATTTCTGCAAGTGTGATCTACATGTGTTGGTTCTAAGGGTCATAGAGCTACTTCAGTGTAGATTCCTCACTATCCTTACCAACTATCAGGAATGCTTTAATTTCCACAACTGTGAAGAGTAATTTTTTTTTTATGTTTTAGCAAGAGATTTTTTTTAAGTTTTTCATTTTGATTTGGGTGTTGTAAGAATCCTTTTTTTAACATAATTTAACAATGAATTTAATCTTGGAACAACTCACTCTGATCCTACCAAAATTCGGGGTTTCCTCTTCCCTGGAAGAAGAGATCTTGACAATAGCCAAAATATTATTCACTCCTCCTGAGGCGAACGAAGAATCAACATAGAAAGAACCTTTCATATTTAATGAAGAACCATTAGTCGCACAAGAGGTTGAGGAAGACAGCGAGGAGCTGCCGCATTATCTGAGTAAGACAAATTATGCCTACGAAAGACTGATCGAACGCTGGTTTCAAGCAAGTACTAGGCTAGTTTCACTTAGTTTTCTTCTTTATTTTGTTAATTTAGAACTTCAACAACTAATTTTGCATGCCCATACATATTCCCGACTGTCAATTGCGAAATTAAAAGATAACATATTTTTATTACTGTTGCGTGCATGGCTACATTGGTTGTTTGATTATATGTAACTAATCTATCGTTTCTAATTAGCGTAGTGTAGGAAGGGTTTTATTTTTCAAGTTTTTTAATTTTCGATAGAATAAGTATGCTCTCCTCTATGCTTCGTGCAATCATGAGGATCAAAAAGTAGGATGACTGATTGGTTGATCTCAGGAATATCAATTAATTGATGAAATGAAAAAATTTTCCTAATCTATTTTTTTTTTCGTCTTCCATTTGCTCATAAGTTTTTAAAGACTGCAAGATAATTTTTTATTTTTTATAATAGAAGAAATGGTTAAAAAACAGTATGGTTAAAAATGGTTAAGAAATAATTTTTTATTTTTTTCTGCAAATCAAAAACAATAAGTACATTAAAAAAAAATGAATAAGAAGGTCTGGAATTTATGCAAGATAAGGGGCAGGTGACAGATAACTCTCACACAACAACCCTCCCAAGATCCAATCTCATTTTTAAAACTTCAGCCTGGTTTTTTTATTTTGGGGTTTGCGCACCATGTTCTTTCTCTCGCCCTTATCCTATAAGAAATAACCCCGCAAGCAAACAAAAATATCATGAATGCATAGAAACCATGCATAAAATTGATCGAACAAATAAGAAATTTGCAAATTCTAAATTTGTTATAGCAAGAAAAATATTTTCCATATAACCTCTACCTCTGTGCCAGTATTTGATGCTTTATGGATGGGGTAAACTGCTTCCTTCACTGTTTCTTTTCTATGGGATATTATACTTACTATGTAATTGGCGATGCCATTTCCACTCGCTAAGAAACAAACTTATCCTTTCAAGGTCTCTCGGATGCATCTGTTTTTTTGTACTTGGAATTGATGCCTCACTCATGGTACTTGCTGGAGTTTTTTCGGATGGAACTGGAACTTAGTGAGTTGTTTCTGCTACTGGTTTTCATTATGAGCACATTTGTTGTATTCATTTTTTGCTAAAAATAAAGAAAATGTCAAGCGGAAAGCAACAGAGTGGAAGTCCAAGACCATAAGCATATAATTATGACCCTCAGGAGGAATCTCAACATCCTATGCCTACGTGTGAGTTCTCTGATCACTATGTGTTAACACTATCTGAGAGATATGGAGGAGATTACTTATTTTTAGTGATCACGAGCTGCATCAATGAATGAACATCATCTAACACAATTTCTACCATAGGGGATCCACTTGGACGTTCAACTGAACAAAGATTTTTTTTGGCGGAGAGTTTATTCAAACAACTTGCGTCTATAGTTCCAAGACAACACATTTGTACAGTTGGTTTTGTGATACTGGCAATTATCTGGTAGTTTTGTTGATGGAAATCAATGAAGATTTTTTGGTGATATTTCCAAACTGTCACGCTATATCAGGGCGATAGTTCTAACCATGTGCAATAGGTCATTTGCTTGTGTTTTCTTATATGCCAATGTTCTTTATATTGGGATACCTTGAGGATGTAAGAATGGAGCGACGATTGTTGTGTTTGGATTCTTGGGAAAATGGAAATACCTCTATAAGAAATATGAAGTACATGAAATCCCTAAAATGGTGCATGTACAGCTCAGAAGAGGTCCTCTCCATTTGAAAACTCTGGCTTCGTCTTTTTTTTACAAGTTGACAGACAATGGATTTGGTATGGTTAAGGTAGGATTTGCGAGGGAGGATGGTCCTCATGAATTTTTTCCTAGTATTATTGGTATACCAAGGCACACGGACATCATGGTTGGTATGGGGCAGAAGGATGCATATGTTGGTGATGAAGCTCAGTCAAAGCGTGGCATTCTATCTCTCAAATATCCAATCGAGCATGGTATTTTGACCAAGTGGGATGATATGGAGAAGATTCAGAATTGGCCCTTGCACGGGCTTTGCAAGAATAGGAAATGGCATATATTCGGCTTCGAAGGAATGCATAATCTAGTGAATATGAGACTTCTGGAAGTGGCAATTATGATCATGAATATTATATAGATGATAGTGGTGAGAATGAAGATGAGGTTGATGCTAATGCCAATGACTTTGAAATGGAAGCATTGGTTAATGGTGACCATGAAGAGGTGGATGCATATTTATTTGAAAGTGATGAAGCATATGCCAAGGCACATCAGAAAGCTGAAGACCATTTATTAACAGCTCAAATGATGGATTTGGCTGGCATTAATGACTGAGAGGTCTTTCCCTAGATTTGATTTCTTTTTTTCCTTTGTCTAAATTTGTGCCAGAAAGTCCAAGTTCAAGCAACTTTGAGCGGTGTGTCATATGTCATCTAGACCCTACCTTTTACTGAATGACCAACTTCAAACGCCTGAAAGCTAAAGTGGATTGTTATCAATCTGAAGTTGAAACCTTGTAGGCTGAAAGGGATAGACTTTTGCATCGTGAGAAGGAAGTGAACTTGAAATTTGAATCATCTGAGGTTGCAAGGAGGGCAGCTGGAGTTTATGTGGAGGAAAAGTTGGGATAGAGAGGAAAATACTGATATTTTTTGCCATATGATGCCCTTCTATTCTTATGACCAACCACATACATGTGGACTAGAGCCTGTTATATGTTGTCAGTTTGACTTTGGTAGGATGCCTGGTTTTGGCTATGAAGCTTTCTCATGGGGATACAATCCAGTTGAGACTACTTATGTGAATGTGCAAGAAAGAGCCTTGAAGCTCTTGGATCAGTACAAAAAAGAATTTTATCTTGAACAAAACAAATATCCTTCTTGTGCCTTTAGGAGATGATTTTCACACCACGGTGGAAGAATCAGAAGCTCAATATAGGAATTACGAGACACTATTCGACTATGCAGGTAACCTTTATATACAACCACTTCGGACCAGGCCTCACGCAAAGGATGTCAAGGTGTCGATATGGGTACGTGCACGTAGCCAATAACAACTACGCAAAATGGGGAATATATGCAATTGCAAGAAGCATGCATCCCGCATGCATCCCACCATCAGAAGTGAAAAGAAATTTGCTTGTGGCCCCAGATGAGGAGTATTGGCAGAAAGATATTTGAAACACGATGGTTGGTCTCAGATCCATGCATATTTGCAATATTCTGGTATAGTTGTGATGCTACTTAGATTGCTTTTTGTTGCAGCTGAACTCAGAGGATTTCACATAGAATCTCTGCATGTGAAGTTTGGTGTGGCAACTATATTTTTGGCATGTTGGCAGCTAGTCAATGCTTACTTGTGCAAATAACTTTGGCAAATGGACAACAAAGCCCAGACTTACAATGTTCGGGCGACACAAACTTCTGGAGCATTCATGGTGGTCTGCGCTATAGGTATATGAAAGTTAACTTGCTTGTTTTGTTTTATTTGTTTTTTTATTATTATTCTTTTGTTTTATTATAAAACAATTATAATAACACCTTTTTTTTTGTTTTATTATAAATAATTTCATTTTTTTTATACTAACAAAAAAAACATATATTGTTTGTTTTTATTTCTTTTGTTTTATTATAAACACACACACACACACACACATATAAAATAATCATATGTATATAGTAATAAAATTAGGTCAAACATAATAATAATAAATAAATAAATAAATAAATTATAAAAGATAAAAACAAATTATAAAAACTAAAACAACAAAAACAAATAACATTGCAAATGGACGTTTTTATAAATTCCTGAAAACAAATGGAAACATGTTTTTGTGATTTTACACTAATCAAGCAATCAACGATTCAACAAGTGTGTGCGCAATGATCACGACAATAGGTATAAAACACATTTTATTTACTTTGTCACATTTGTCCTTCTTTCTGCATGTTATATTTTCGAACATCTCACAGGTTTTCATGCAGGATTTGTACTAAGTTTTTTCAGGAGTGCATTCGATCACATCTTGTTGCTAAAGTGATTTTAAGAAATCACAAAAACTTTTGAAACAAGATATGCTTCCTTGACTGCTTGAAGGAGTTATTACTCATCATAAACATCCTAATGTTTTTTGTTACACAAAAACGTTTTCATAAACCCATTTGCATCATGAATGTCTTCCTCCATTTCTCCTTCAAAGAAGATTGGTCATCCCTGTGTTGAAGCCCATCTTACATTGAATTATCCTTCATGAATTGGCACACGTAATTATTTATGAGTCACATACATCTCTTTATCTTTTCCAGTTTAGTTTTCCTTGTCAATAAAACTATCCAACTCCCTTTCGATGACTACATTGCCTTGCCATACACACTACTACTATTGAGCTATTTTTATTTATAGTCCTACCACTCTTTTTATCAGAACTCACGTTGACTGATGTGGGATTCCTAAAGGCCCACCTTTCAACAAGTCTTTCCCCATCGACCTCAACACCTTATCTGGGATATAAACTAGAGTCCATTTTTAGTACCTGCAGGATTTCATGCCTTAATGGCAAGTTCTCTCACTGACAATCATGGGAATACATCAATGTCTCTTGATCTTCAGATCTTGCAAGTGGCTCAACATCAGCTCATTCATTCTCACTTCGCAAGATGTACTCGAGTACCTTGGTACTCATTGACATCAATGATGAGTTGCCTCGCATTGGTTAACGACATTCATCAATGGTTGATAATCCAATGACTTATTTTCATGCTCGACATCGACACATTCATTCGCATGACTAGAATTGTACCATCGGGTTTATAAGAAGGTGAATACTATACACTTTTCATGACTCTATTAGCAGTTACAACAACATGACTTCAGCCATATGAGAGTACCACAGTTCCACTTTCATACTTTTCTTTTCCATGATTCATTCAACAACAGTTCAGATTTCTCCACTTCACATTCTCTGATCCAGTAGACAACAGTTGCCGCTACAGAAGCAGTCATTTTTCACATGATCCTGCAGCAGTGACATCTTCTATGCTATAGCAGCCACATCAACCATATTCCTATTGCATAATTCATCAACATTTTGGGTAAGTGGAGGTATGTTATTTTCTAAAATTTAATCATGTAATTCCTCAACTGCTTGCAATGAATAATCTGGAAAAATACCTCACATAGTTCCCTTTCCTTTTCACTTCTATGAATTATGCCACGTTGCATGAGGACATGCAAAAATTTAATTTGGGGGGTAGGGAACTTTATTAACTATCATCACTCCATTTTTCCATGACCATCATTCCATTTTTCGTCTCATTTACCATTTATGAACATTTCTTTTCCAATGATACTCTATTGCACTTTGCTTCATATGCATTGTTATACATATTGGCATGATTCACAAATATACAAAAAAACGGCTTTCTTATACTCAGTGATGTTTCCTTATACACATTAATAGCATATATTTTCTAGTAAGAATATGGGAAAATTATTATCATAACAACAAGAGAACAAATAACGAAATGAATGTTGATAACACAAGAGCCAAGATTCTTTATATTCATGGTTGTCACACAAGAACTGACCATAAGAAAATGTCAATTGTTACTCATGTAAATCCCATCCTGGAAACATTTATTATCATCACTCAAAGCCAACACTCATATGCCAAAATTTCTTGAGAATATCCATGCATGGTTGATGAGGACATGCAACAAGTTAAGTTGGGGGGTATGTTAGGGCTCAAAAATGTCCTATGTTCATCCAACTTTCCCTTCATTATTATTCACATTTCATCGCCCCATTAACCTTTCATGACATCATTTCCTTAAATACATTTGGGTTTCACCTTATTAGTTTGCACTTTATTCATTTTAGTATTAAAAGGGAATTTGTGATTAAATGTTAGAAAATCGACATGTTTTCATATATATCTCAAAAATGTGTGAGCTTTGTAATGTGTAGGAATATGTGAAGGATTAATTCAAAAGGACTTCTCAAATACTTCCTCCACCATTTCAATATTTGAAGAGATAATTCAAGCCCATTCCAAGGAGAAGATCATGGAGATTTGGTTGGAATATCTCATCCAAAATATATGAGAGATATATGTGAGGATTTGAAGGGATTATATTTTGTAACAATGGGAAATAGGTTGAGAGAAAAGTGGATCTGTAATAATGAGATGGTTATCTTATCTTCGAGTCTCTCATGTATAAAAGAGAGTGCTCTCTCTTCATTAGGATTCAAGTAATGTAGTAATCAAGCAATTAGAGTACGAAATTAGAGTAGTCATTAATGGTAGTCATTAGGATTTGAAAGGGAAAGGGATTCTTAGCTTTGATTCATGGATTTGGTTTTCATGCTTTCATTATTTTGTTATGAAGATTGATTTAATTATTATAATATAAGATTGCTTCATTGTTGTGAGCTCACACATGTTGTTGTGTCATTCAACTCTTCACATGTTGTATTTTATTTTCCTTCATGTAGTTATCCATTTCTAGATTAATTCCATTTATGCAAATTCCCATTCTTAGATTAATTTCATTTACGCAACTACATTAATTCAATTCCAAGTCGTGTGTTTCTCTTTCCTGCATTAGATTAATAATTCAATTTCAGTGGTGTGTTAGATTAATGATTTGATTTCAGTTGTAGCTTAAACATTAGATTAGACTTGTCCTGCTTCAATCTTGCATATACTTTGTGCGTGGTTCGTCAGTTTATGAACCCTGGGTTGACAAATTAAATAGTTGGGCAAGTACTACAACTCAATTAATACAACATTAGTTCATCCCAATATAATGACTTTCGTTCCCTTGTCACGATTGTTGTTCGTTTTGCAAGTAGTGTTGTTCATTTTAACGGAACAATTGTCGTTCCTTGTGTTATGTTTGTTGTCCCTTTACAGGGGTTGCATATTTGGAGGGCGGGTATTGAAAACATAAGGTAAGAACTTACGTAGGCGATAAGTAAAATGCTTGTGCCAACGCCTACCTTTGGATGATGCATAGAGGCTATATTTTACGACATCTTTAGAGCCCAACATTTTGGTGCCATTGACGGGGAAGCACGATGGATTGAGGTATTAGTTTTTTTTTCATTTCAATTCATACAAGTGTGATCTAGACGTGTTGGTAAGGGGTCATAAAATCTTGTGAGAGGAGACTCCTCATGTTCTCCCTACCAACTAGGAAAAAGTAGTTTCAATTTCTGCAAATTTCAATTTATGCAAGAGTGTTTAATTTCTGCAAGTGTGATCTAGACATGTTGGTAAGGGGACATAGAAGCTCGTGAGAGGAGACTCCTCATGTTCTCCTTACCAACTAGGTAGAAGTAATTTCAATTTCTGCAAATTTCAATTTTTGCAAGAATAGTTTCAATTTCTGCAAGTGTGATCTACATGTGTTGGTTTTAAGGGTCATAGAGTTGCTTCAGTGTAGATTCCTCATTGTCCCTACCAACTATCAGGAACATTTTAATTTCAACAACTGTGAAGAGTAATTTCTTTTTATGTTTTAGCAAGAGCATTTTTTAAAGTTTTTTATTTTGATTTTGGTGTTGTAATTATCCTCTTTTTAACACGATTTAACAATGAATTTAAGCTTGGAACAACTCACTCATATCCTACCAAAATTCTGGTTCTCCTCTTCTCTGGAAGAAGAGATCTTGACAGCAGCTGAAAGATTATTCACTCCTCCTGAGACGAACGAAGAATCAACATATGAAGAACCTTTTGATATTTAATGAAGAACCATTAGGCTCGCAAGAGGTCAAGGAGGACAGCTAGGAGCTACCGCATGATTTGAGTAAGACAAATTACGCCTGCGAAAGCTTGATCGAAAGATGGTTTCAAGCAAGTACTAGGTTAGTTTCACTTAGTTTTCCTCTTTATTTTGTTAATTTAGAACTTCAACAACTAATTTTTCATGCCCATAGATATCCCCGACTGTCAATTGCAAAATTAAAAGATAACATATTTTTATTACTATTGCGTGCATGGCTACATTGGCTGTTTGATTATACATAACTAATCTACCGTTTCTAATTAGCGTAGTGTAGATAGGGTTTTATTTTTCAAGTTTTTTTATTTTCGCTAGAATAAGTATGCTCTCCTCTGTGCTTTGTGTGATTGCGAGGATCATAAAGTAGGATGACTGATTGGTTGATCTCAGGAATATCAATTAATTGACGAAATCAAAATTTTTGCCTAATCTATTTTTTTTTTCGTCTTCCATTTGCTCATAAATTTTTAATGCCTACAAGATAATTTTTTATTTTTTATAATAGAAGAAATGGTTGTGCATGCTTCTATCTGCAAATAAAAAAAAATAAGTACGTTAAAAAAATAAAATAATAAGGTCTGAAATTTATGCAAGATAAGGGGCAGGTGATAGATAACTCTCACACAATAGCCCTCCCAAGATCCAATCTCGTTTTTAAAACTTCAGCCTGGTTTTTTTTTTTTTTGGTTTGTGTGCCATGTTCTTTCTCTCGCCCTTATCCTGTAAGAAATAACCCTACAAGCAAACAAAAATATCATGAATGCACAGAAACCATGCATAAAATTGATCGAACAAATAAGAAATTTGCAAATTCTAAATCTGTTATAGAAAGCCAAATATTTTCCATATAACCTCTACCTTTGTGCCCAGTATTTGATGGATGGGGTAAACTTCTTCCTTCGCTCCTACTTTGCTACAAGATATTATACTTACTATGTAATTGGTGATGCGATTTCCACTCTCTAAGAAACAAACTTATCCTTTCAAGTTCTCTCGGATGCATCTATTTTTACTGTACTTGGAATGGATGCCTCACTCATGGTATTTGTTGGATTTTTTTCGGATGGAACTAGAACTTAGTGAGCTGGATATGCTACTAGTCTTCATTATGAGCACATTTTTTGTATTCACTTTTTGCTAAAAACAAAGAAAATGTCAAGTGAAAAGCAACAGAGCGGAAGTCCAATACCATAAGCATATAATTATGACACTTAGGAGGAATCTGAGCATCCTATGTCTACGTGTGATTTCTCTTATAACTATGCGTTAACACTATCCGAGAGATATGGAGGCGGTTACTTATTTTTAGTGATCACGAGCTCCAAAAATGAATGAACATCATCTAACGCAATTTCTTTCATAGGGGATCCACTTGGACGTTCAACTAAATAAAGATTGTTTTTTGCTGGAGAGTTTATTCAAACATCCCACATCTATAGTTCCAAGCCAGAACATCTGTATAGTTGGTTGTGTGATACTGGAAATTATCTGGTAGTTTTGTTGATGGAAATCGATGAAGATTTTTCGACGATATTTCCAAACCTTCACGCTATATCAGGGCAAAAGTTCTAACCATGTGCAACAAGTTGTTTGCTTGCGTTTTCTTATATGCCAATGTTCTTTCTGTTGGGCTACCTCGAGGATGGATGAATGGAGCGACGGTTGTTGTGTTTAGATTCTTGGGAAAATGGAAATGCCTCTATAAGAAATATGAAGTACATGCCATCCCTAAAATGGCGCATGTACAACTTAGAAGAGATCCTCTCCATCTAAAAACTATGGCTTCGTCGTTTTTTTTCGTCGTTTTTTTTCGTCGTTTTTTTACAAGTTGATAGACAATGGATCTGGTATGGTTAAGGAAGGATTTGTGGGGGATGATGCTCCTCGTGCAATTTTTCCCAGTATTATTGGTATACCAAGGCACACGGGAGCCATGGTTGGTATGGGGCAAAAGGATGCATATGTTGGTGATGAAGCTCAACCAAAGCGTGACATTCTATCTCTCAAATATCCAATTGAGCATGGTATTGTCACCAAGTGGGATGATATGGAGAAGATTTGGAATTGTCCCTTGCGCGGGCTTNTTGGTGATGAAGCTCAACCAAAGCGTGACATTCTATCTCTCAAATATCCAATCGAGCATGGTATTGTCACCAAGTGGGATGATATGGAGAATATTTGGAATTGTCCCTTGCACGGGCTTTGAAAGAATAGGAACTGGTGTATATGCTACTTCGAAGGAATGAAAAATGTAGTGACTATGAGACTTCTGGAAGTGGAAATTATGACCACGAATATTATATAGATGATAGTGGTGAGAATGAAGATGAGGTTGATGCTAATGTCAATGAATTTGAAATGGAAGCACTGGTTGATGGTGACCATGAAGAGGTCGATGCATCTTGATGTAGGAGCATCACAAATATCAATCGAGCGTGGAGCAAACGCAACGTATTTGTTTGAGCACATGATAAATTGCTTGAAAATCTTTTTGAAATTGATGCACCAAATATTTAATGAAGCCATTTATGAAGGAGAGCCTTTGTATATTGTATTGGACCTTGAGCGATTCGCTCTCGTCCCTAGTAGATAGGAGGCATTTAAACTAGTTAATGCAGGTAGATAGACTTGAATTCATAGATTAGACAGTTTTAGAAAGAAGGAGGGAAAAACGGATATAGACACCCTCATTGTACATTGTAACATAGTTGAAGCAGGAAGAGCACAGGAGAATAGCAGATGTTATCACTCCAGGAAACTACTTAGGGTTGTAGGCTAAGTATGCCTGGTAACTTAAGAATTCAATACCTTTTTAGCAAATGGATCGATGGGATACCACAATAACTCGATGGAAAGGTTGCTTATCAAATAGTTAAATGAGCCAGTGCTCTTAGAAACTGTAAATCAGATGATAAATAACAGAGATGGTATGCAGAATATTGCTAAGACAACCAAATACATTAACATGCAGGGTTTATGAAACCAAATACATGCATAACATCGGGTCACACACAGCAATAGGAATTTCCTCAATCCAAATTATGAGCACAGGCTAAACTAATTTGAACAGAGTGCAGAACAATGGTGAATGAAAATATCTGATCACAACAACAAGAGAAAACTGTGATTTTTTATTAGAAAAAAGCAACCAAAACATACAGCAAAGTCTCTCCAAGTTCGAACCATTGTTTGATTTCAAAATAGGCATATATAGCCTTTACAATACAGTTGCACAGATCCTGAAAACGTGGATCTGTTATTAAAACAAGAACAGTCCTATTTTACTTTCAACA